>JANZXR010373900.1:0-18691 GCA_027575705.1 Erythroxylum echinodendron
GCGAGGGTGCGACAGTACCGCCCTCGAGGCAGTTTGGCTAGCGTGTGCAGCCAGATGCAAATACGTGACTCCACCACGTTCTATGTGTGGCATGTGTGCACTCCCACTAGTGGTGCCGGGACGGGTGCATGCAGTGCGTACACCCGCCAGTTGTCTCGCCACGTGACAAACGCATATGCAGACGTTTGACCAACGTATGTGATACACTCGCCATACAGAGCCAGCGCGTCAACCCATGGAGGCACATGAGCCACACGCCCTGACAGTGTCTCAGTGCGTAGGTGTGCATGTCCAGTGCACGTGCACCGATGACGTCACGCTAATGTTAGCACAGTACCATGCTGATGTCAGCGCTACAGTGACTGCTAACGTTAGCAACAAAGAAAAAAAGAAAAAAAATTTCAAATTTTCCGTAAGGGTTTCACGGGTCCTTTTCGATTGGGAAAATTTTTTTGAAAGTAACTTTTAATATTTTTAGATTAATTACATTTGTAATTTCATTCCAGAAAAGGAATTTAAACATTATAAAGCTATTTTTGAGTGAATTTTCGTACTTCGAAGCTCACAGAACGATCACACTTATTTTTTTCTTGTCTCGTGTGATCGGTTCAGTGTTCGATATTGCACAATTGTCACTCTGATTGAGATTTTTTGCTACAAAAGTCTCAAATAAAGTTTTAAAAGAATGTCTTCAGCATGAGTATGTAATAATTCAACTATGCATTCAATTTTTCACATTTATTGATGTTACATTTTCACATATTGTATGCCCATATAGAGTGTAGGGATAACATAAGGATGTATCTCTTGTGTTTGTGGACCTTTCGGGTACTGATAAGGACGTAGTCACCAAAGTGGCCTTTTAAGTCAATATTATGGATTGTTTAGCTTGTATGTTGGGGGATGTCTCTGGCCTTATGTTCGATCATTCTACTCGAAGGCGTTGGCCTTACATAGGATTTTGAGATATGCATAAAGTCATAAGATAGAGAAAAGTCTTTGCTTAAATGATCTCTTCGGCCAAAAGTGGTAGTGTCATGAGAGTTGATGGTTTATACTCTGATCGCTTTTATGTGGAGCTCTAATTGCATATATTATGCATTTTGCCCAAAGGTATTTTATAATATGTGTGATTGGATTCTCGGTATAGATACTATTTTAACACTTTAAGTATCGCTATTATCTTACATTTGTGTTAATTTTTCATTGTTTTTACAATCATCTTTTTTTGTCAACAACAATGCTGTCACAATTGAAACCTTGATCGATTTCAATTTCAAAAAGTGGAAGAAGGATGTCGAGTTTGCCTTGGAGATGGTGGACATCAACATGGCTATGCTGATAGAGAGACCCTCTCCACCTACAGATTTAGCTCGGAAACTGATAAGGATGCGTTTGCAATCTAGGAACGGTCAAACAGGATGTGCTATTTGACCAATAAGAGGTCAATCCCAGATCATCCGCTGAGTAGACTATTGGAGACCACCATAATGAAGGATTTTATGGATAGTGTTTCCTAAAGGTACAAGGTATCGTCCAACGTTGAGCTAAGTACTTTGATTAAAGGCATGTTCTTTATGAGGTATACAAGAGAAGAAGGTATCAGGGAATACATTATAAGGATGGTTTACCTTCAGAGTAAGCTGAAGGCAGTGGATGTTCCCATTCCTGATACATTGATAGTGCATCGAGCCCTTAATACTCTTCTGCAAGAGTTTAAGATGCTGGTGATCTCATACATTTCCCAGGATGAAGCTTGGGATATCAATGCAATTATTTCCTAATGTGTTGTAGCAAAGGAGAAGCTGAAGAGCACTCCTTATACAACTTTGTATGCATCCAAAGGCAAAGAGAAGGCTAAGCCCCAAAAGTTTAAGGGTAAGAAATCCAAACCCTCTCATAATATTTAGACTGGATAATCTAGCATTGTAAAGGGTCCACATGAAGAATATAACGCGCTTCTTCTGCAATAAAAAGAGGTATAGGAAATTCGACTGCCAGAAGTACAAACTTTGGAGTGTCAAACATGAGCTATCAGGTAACGCCTCGAACTATATGATTCATGAATCCAATTTAGCTATAGTTATATCAAGTTCTTAGTGGATAGATAGTGGGCCTTCTAATCATGTTGCTTTCATAATGCAGGGGTTCAGATCCACTATAAGGTAGATTAAAGAAGAGAAGAAGCTGACGTTCGACAATAATGAAAAAGTGGAGATTTTGTATGTAGGGGATGTAGGTTTAAACTTCGATACGGGGTTTGTACTGGTTTTATGGAATACATTTTATGCACCGTTTTTTAGACAAAATATGATCTCTGTGTAAGTTTTGCATAAAGAGGGTTATCGTTTTGTATTTGATACTTTAGTTGTAACTATATCTATTAATGTAAAACATATCGAAACTGCCTTCTTATCCTATTGTTTATAACAAATATGTCTTACACCTAATGAAATGTATGTTTCTTCTTATATTGCCGAACCTGTGACTCGAAAGAAACCTCTGATAAAGGAAACATCATCCATGTTGTGGCATAAATGTTTGGACCACATTTTCAGAGAAAAGGTTGAGAAATTGAGAAAGGAAAACATTCTTCTAACTCTAGACTTTGGTGACTTGGAAACATGTGTTAACTGCTGCAGAGGTAAGTTGACCAAGATAAAGAAGAAGGAGTTAACTTGTGCTTTTGGTCTATTAGAACTCATACATACGGACATTAGTAGAACCTATAGAGCTACGTTATGAAATTCTAGATATTTTATGACATTTATAGATGATTATTCCCGCTAGGATTATATGTTCTTACTTTAAAGTTCTTAATAGATTTAAGATCTTTAAGACTGAGGTTTAGAACCAATTAGGAAAATTAATAAAGATTGTCAGATCTGATCGGGGAGGAGAGTACTATAGCAAACATGGTGTTGTAGGATAAGAAAAGGGTCTATTTGTCAAGTATTTGGAATTAGTTGAAATAATGACTCAGTTTACTATACCGGGTAGTTCTTAGCAAGATGGTGTGCCTGAAAGGTGTAATCGCATCCTAAAGGACATGAAGAGATCAATGTAGAGTAGGACTAACCTACCCAACTACCTTTGGCTGAAGCCATTAACACGAAATTATACATATTAAATAGAGTCCTAAGAAAATCCTAAGATGCCTTTTTAACTCTGGGTTGATGGGAAACAAAGCCTTGCCCACATTTATGTATAGGACTGCCCTGCTGAAGTACAATTATATAATCCTTATGAGGGTAAATTACCACCTCATTCTACGCGTTGCTATGTAGTAGGTAATCCCAACCACTCTAAAGGCTACAGATTTTACTGTAAAGAAGGAAGGGCTATAATAATGGAATCACAAACAGCTAAGTTCTTATAATACGATGTCCATGATAAGGGTGTAGCCCTCTCACCCTCTAGGTGATAGCTGGACGGATACTACAATTATTTCATATAAGTCGCTCATACAGTCAAGTCCAGTGGATCGAGTTCGAGTACCATGCCTGTGTTGGAACAAGAACCTATGCTTGTACAAACAGAGGTTTCTAGGGTACACGAACCAATGCAATTACATAGATCCACCGGAGATAGACAACTTGCTATCTCAACTGATTACATAGTCTATTTATATGAACAGGACTATGATATAGGACATTTTATAGATCCACTTACTTTTATAGAAGCTATTTTTGGGCCCCATGCAAACTTGTTGTGGGAAGCAATGAAGGACAAGATGCAATCGGTGCAATATAACAAGGTATAGGGGTTGGTTGATTTGCCTCAACATTGCAGCCCCATCAGTTGCAAATGGCTATTGAAGACTAAGAAAGACACTCAGGGTAAAGTTGAGCGGTTTAAGGCTCAAATGGTTGGCAGAAGGTTCACTTAGAGAGAATGGTTGATTTTAATATTACCTTCTCTCTCATATCCTCGAAGGATGCATTTAGAGTGATTATGAAAATGGTAGCTCATTATGATATGGAGTTATATCAGATGAACGTTAAAATCATTTTCCTCAATGGTGACCTTTATAAGGAGGTCTATATGGAGCAACCTAAAGGATTTCAGGATCAAGGAGCAACTGACAAAGTTTGCAAGTTGACCAAATTAATATACAGTCTGAAACAGGATTCCAAATAGTGGTATCTGAAGTTTGATAAGGTTTAGACCCATTTTGACTTTGTGAAAAACAAAGTTGAAAGATGTTTGTATTACAAGGTTAGGGGGAGCAAAGTCATCTTCCTACTATTATATGTAAATGATATATTGCTCACATCAAATGACTTGATCATGTTGCATGAAGTTAAGTAATTTTTGGCCAAGCATTTTGACATGAAGGACCTTGTAGAAGCATCTTTTATCCTAGGTATACAGATTTATTAGGACAGATCTCAACACTCATTAGGCCTCTCACAAATTGCATACATTGAGCGAGTGTTACAAAGGTTTAATATGGTTTATTGTAGACTTGTTGTAGCACCTATGTCTTATGGTGATAGATTATCTTTGGCACAATGTCCAAAGAATAAAGTTGAGACAGAAGTTATGGGGAATGTTCAATACTCTAGTATAATTGGTAGCCTGATGTATGCTCAGGTGTGTACTAGGTCAGACATTGCATTTGCTGTGGGATTGCTAGGTCAATATTTGGCTAACCTAGGTATAGATCACCAAAATGCAGTCGAGCGAGTGTTGAGATACTTAAAGGTTACCAAAGATTATATGTTGACCTATAGGAGGATCAACGATCTAAGCCTCGTAAGGTATACGAATTCCGATTTTGCTATGTGTTTGGATGATCGCTAGTCCACTTTAGGGTATATTTTTATGTTGGCAGATGGTGTAATATCATAGAAGAGTGTTGAGCAGACACTAATAACTTCCTTGACTATTCATGTAGAGTTTATTATATGCTATGGGGTTGCTACACAAGTGGTTTGCCTCAGACATTTGATTTATGAGTTGTCTGTGGTAGATTTAGTAGCTAGACCCATTCGGTTGTACTGTGATAATCTTGCTACTATGTTGTTTAGTAATAACAATAAGAATATCACAGGGTATAAGCATTTGGAGGTGAAAAACTTGACCGTTAAGGAGTTTATTCAGAAAGTTGACGTTAAAGTGGAGTATATCAGGATCGCAGAGATGTTAGCTGATCCTCTGAATAAAGGACTTTACCTATTTGTGTTCGAAAGACGTGTATCAAGCATGGGTGTGTTAATGTCCTTAGACAATGTTAGTTAATGGTCGTAGTATTTTCTCTTTGTATGTTTGTATATTTTTGATGTATTATGACACTATGATGTTTATTAATAAAGATGATCATCTTTTCATCCTTAGTAATACCTGTTATTGTATAAAGTCATAATACATGTGAAAGTCCTAAGATTTGTGTCAATCTTCAGCAATTGAAAAGGTCATTGGGCATATATATAGATTGACCTTCAGCCTATGCCATTTAGACACATACAATTTTTAGAAAGATATCAATGAGTTTTTTAACATGACATAGGGGCATATGAGTTGTTAATCCCATAAAGGTTCTTTAATGCAGTTCAGCATTAGCTTAGAGAACATAAAAGTTTTCTCTAGTGTAGTTTAGGATTTAGTGAGAGAAAACAAGATTTCTCTGATACAATTTAGCACAAAGTTTACAAAATTGAGACTTACAAACGAAAGATGATACATATTAGATCATGACGGTATCATCCTAGTTTGCCACACTCCATTTTCTCATCTATGTTAATAAGGTATTAGATATACGCGATTATATTGGACCTGTGTTACACATGATGCATGTGTCTGATATCTCTCGGTATCGAAAGCCTTACAAGACAGAATGTTGGACTTTTGTTATCCTTGGATCAAATATTTTTACTTTTTTAAACTTGGTACCTATACATTAGTGTGGCTTAATCGATTTTTAAAATGATTTCAAACTTAAGTCAATATGACAATTAATCATTGTCCAACGGGAAGAATGTTATACCATTTTCATAAATTTGGACAACAATTAATTTAATTTGATCGACTTTCAATAACTTATCGATTAAGTTACATAATTTGATCTAAATAAAGATAATAAAGTAGCTCAATAAATGATCAAAATCAATGGGTCGAAGTCTAGGAGGAAAATAGATTTTGATCAATATGGACTGAACCTATATCGAGCCTGTGATGGGGAAGCCCTATATGGAAGTTATATAAATAAGTTAAGGTCTCTTGCAGTTGCTCATATCATTCGTAAAGATACAGATTCTCTGACCTGTTAAGAGAGTTTATGTATTGAGAAATTATAGAAAGACGTTAACTATGTGCCGGTGAAGAGTTCTCATGAAGGTCCCAATAAATTTGAGCTCATTACAACATCGGAAAGCTCCTCTAAACTTTTAATGAAACTAAAATCAAATATTCCGTATTTACTTCGTTTATTTCCCTTTTATGAACGATCTTATATACATAATAAGGTTAACGTTACATGTGACAGAAAGGTGCAAGAAAATTGGAGTTTGCTTCACCCCGTTAAAAAATTAACAAGTCATAAATAGAACAAAGCCTTATGAGTTGTAACCGACTGAGAACTTTTCCACTCCACAAAGCTTCTTGGAAATGATGTGATGTTCTTGTCAGGTTTTGGAGATGGGAATCGTTGTGCTCTCTGTTATAAAAGTAATTTCTTTGGGTGCTTCTAAAAGTCTAAATACAATAAGGCCTCTAGCTGCCCGGACCTTTCGTCATTTTTTTTAGGGTATCGGACTTGGTGGATGCATTTCTCAGGTAATAACTCATTATTTATAAGCCTTGCATAATCATGATCATATTTTTACTTTTCTTTGGAACTTTGGGACATTAACACTGACCTTTCTAACTCAATAAAAAACAAATTAAAACAAGGAGAATAAGATAAATAATCTCCATTATTTTATAGTATCTACACATTTACCTACTTTTTCACGTTTCTCGTAGGTGAAATTCAAGACAAGAGTAATCACTATAATGGCAACCTTCTTCTCTTTGACGACACTGGTCGGTATTGGAATTGGGATTGGCATATCAGGTGTGCATAATGAGAACAGGCCTACTGCACTCATTGTTGAAAGATTCTTCAACTCAACTAAAGGAAATTAAACCATTTATTTCTTGTTGGCCTTTGGTTCAAATTTCTACTAAGCTTTATGACTATAATGGTTGTGAACAAATATTTGATCCATTATTATGAGATGCCAATCGGTAAAGTGTAGACTTAGAAATGTAGAGAATTGGTCCAAAAGACATTAATTAGTCTGTATTTTTCTTGGAAAATCTTATAACAAAACATGCCTTACCATTTTCTATATATGTATGAACATAGAAGTAGGAAAAAAAGACAAATGTCCTAGTGTTCATGCCCGCTTTGGCTAGACGAGACATACAACCAGCTCCTAGGAGAAGAAAAAAGTCTAGACTCCCATTTGGAGCTCTCCAACTCGGTAATGGAGCTGGAATTTTAATATATATGGCGCTTGTTGACCTTCTTACTGCTGATTTCAGGAGTCCTAAGGTGCAATCTAGTGGAAAGCTCCAAATGGGAGTTTTTATCTTTTTTCTTCTTCTATGTCATCTTTGTCAAAAATCTTCCAGTAATCACGAGATTAATATATGTCCTTCATAATTAGTAGAATCCTTTCGGATATTCTATTTCTAATAAGATAAGTTCATGATGAAGGTTCCTGTAAGAAAGCAATTTCTTACGATTTTATTTTTTTTTAAGAATAAGATCGTTAATTATACAAGGAAATGAAATCAATTTGAATTTTGAAATATTATACAGTTATCATCAAAATCATTAATCATAAACTTTGAGCTAACAATCTTCCCCTTTTTGATGATGACAAACAATAATAGATATATTTTTCATAATTCAAAGAGATAATAGATGATTTCAAAAAATACTTGTGACTTTTTTATATTCAGACATAATTAAGGATCTTGTCTCTTAAGAAAGAAACATATTGTTTATATATCACAGATTTTTGCAATTTTAATAGCATAATCAATTACATATATAATCGAGGTAGCAATGAGAAAAATGCATTAAGAAATATATTATCATATATGCAAAAAAATATCCACATAAACTCTCCCCCTTTGTCATTATCAAAAAATAATAAAGTATAGGGAGGAAGTGAGATAAAAAGAATGAAATAGAGGAAAAAAGTAAATACTGCATCAATCAAATCATTAGTATAAGTAAGCCAAGCAAAAAGCAAGTAGCAACAAAGCTATTTAAGAAATTCAAGGATTGTTTTGAGCAAAGTCTGCATGTCAAGAAGTTGATTCTGTATGCTATTTATTTGTTCACGCATTTTTTCTTTACTAACTTGAATATCCTTTAGCTATTGTTGAAGATTTGTATTATTTTCATCCTGAGGAGGGATATGAGTTTATTGGTCTGGAGTAGGCTTTAAGTTTTTTGCTACTCTTTCAGATGTTTTGTCTACCCAGACATTGTTTTACAATCTGTATCCAAATTAATTGGGAATGTAAGCTGCTATATATTCCGTTTCATTCGTCGAAAGTGTTGTGTAATTTTACTTCTTACAGGACCAAGATACTATACATCCTCGAATAAATTGACAGTGACCATTTGTTCTTTTTCGATCGACTTTATCACCTATATAATCTACATCACAATAGCTTACTATGTCAAATCAATTAGTTTTGGATACCATAGTCCAAAATCCATAGTTCCATGGAGATATTGAAAGATTATTTTGACTGCTTGAAGATGGCTTTTTTAGGATTTGATTGAAAGCATACGCAAAGACACACATTAAGCATAATGTCTGGTCCTGAGCTTGTAAAATATAATAGTGATTCAATCATTCATTTATACTTTATCTCATTCATATTTTTGCCTTCTTATTTATCAAGCTTAGTTTTAGTGTACTTTAAAGTATCCATTGATTTGGCATTCTCAAAATGATATTTCTTGAAAAGTTCCTTTATGAATTTGTCTTGGATGATTAAGATTCCTTTTTCTATTTGTCTGATCTGTAATCAGAGAAAGAATGATAGCTCTCTTATCACGCTCATTGCAAACTCCCCTGCATTAATGATGAGAATTCTTCACAAAAGGATAGGTTAGTAGTACTAAATATTATGTCATCAACATATATTTATACTATGGGTAAATCATTTTCCTTTCTCTTAATAAATAAGGATTTATTGACCTTTCCTCTTTTCAAGTTATTCTCAAGCAGAAAGTTACTTAACCTTTTATACCATGCTTGGGGAGCCTGCTTTAAACTATACAGAGCTTTGGTTAACTTCATCATATAATCTGGATGGTTTTCATATTCAAAACCTGGGGGTTGCTTAACAATTGCTTCTACTTTAATGTAACCATTTAAGAATGCACTCTTAACATCTATTTGGAACAACTTGAAGTTTGTATAGCATGCAAAGGCAAGTAAAATTCTAATCGATTCCAATTTAGCAACAAGTGCATAAGTTTCATTAAAATCAATACCTTCCTGTTAATTGTAGCCTTGAGCTGCAAGTCTAGCTTTGTTTCTTACCACCTAATATTTTCGTCAAGTTTGTTTCGAATACCCATCGAGTTTCAATAACTGACTTGTTTTGCATACGAGGCACCATATTCAATACTTTGTTCTTATCAAACTAACTTAGCTCGTTTTTCATAGTTGAGACCCAATTCTTATTAGTAAGAGATTCTTCAACAGACTTTGGTTTTAATTGTGAGATGAGAGCCACAAGGTTGTTCTTGAATAATGATCTTTTTCTTAAACTTTTAGAGGGATCTCTAAGAATATATTGATGTGTATCAAGACCTCTCCATTCTCTCAATGTTTTTTGTTGCATAGACTCCTACTGAGATAAAGGAGCCTGCTCTGTTCTGGGTTTAGAGGGACCTTCTTGATTTTGTGATTCTGAAGGTATTATAAGTGTAGTTTGGTTTTTTGATGTATTTTTAGGAATGAAATGATGCCCTTCATCATCTAAGTCAGTTGTTGTCTTTGAAGGTAGTGTTTAATCAAATACCACATGTATCGATTCTTCTATCTTCTTTGTTCTTTTATTATATACTCTGAATCCTTTACTAGAGGTACTATAGCCTAAGAAAATAGCTTCATCTGATCTTGCATCAAACTTCATACTTCGATATCTGTAGATTAGAGATATATAGTCAGTCTCTTTTTCTAGTATGAGTTGGTGTTTTCATCAACTACATTCAATCCTCAATTATCCAACTTAAATGTTTCATTATAAAATCAAATAGCAATTTGACGAGCTTCTTCAAGCTCATAAGGTAATATTTTTTAAAGGTTCTTCAACCTTCCATACTAGTAGTATTTCACTAGCCTCTATAAGCTCTCAAATAAAAATGAGATTTGCTCGATATAAGTTTCAGTAATCTCTCTCAACATAATTTCACTTTCTATCGCACAAGAGAATTTTTACAAAAATATTACTTTTAAGAATGTATATGCTTTTGATAAGTTTTGACAATATAACTTCACAAGCTTCTGTATTGTTCAGCTGTTGTTCATAGTTGCATTGGCTTTTCCTTAAATAGTCAATTTCTTCAATTAACCGTTGCTTCACCTGCATCTTTAGTCAACTGGATGAATTTAAATATGAATAACTTCAATGTCATCTTTGTCAAAAAGCTTTTAGTAATCACAGGGCTAATATACGTCCTTCATAGTTAGCAGTATCATTTCGATTAAACCATTTCTAATAAGGTAAGTTCATAATGTAGGTTTTTGTGAGAAAGAAAGTGTATTTCCTATCATTTTTTTTAGAACAAGACCATTAATTTATACAAGGAAATGAATCCAATTTTAATTTTTAAATATTATATAGGTATTATTAAAATCGTTCGTCAGAAACCTTGAGTTAATAATTAAAACTTAACGTAAAATTTAAAATATCTTCTTCACTACTTTTGAGATGCCATATTCTTCTTTTTTTAGAATTATTTATATCTTCGTTAATATTTAATTTATAATACAGGATCCCTTTTCGCTTTCAATATAACTAAAAGTTTGTTTAATGCTCACGACTCAATCACCTACGTTATGATCTTAGTCCTGTTAAAAATATGTCATAATGCTCCAAGTTAAAGTTCAGGTTAAGTTAATAATAACTATTTTTAATTTAAGAGAACCATAAATTTAATAATAGTTAATTAATTAAATCGATTATTCTATTTTATAAACTTATAAAAGTGTTTTTTTTATCTTTGTTTTCATTCAATTTAAAAATTTACGTTCATTTCTCATATTTATTTCACATTTTACAATAAATAAATAAATAAATAAAATATGCTTTTATTATTAAACACTATTCTAAATAAATTGTTATATTTAAAATAACATATTTGAAACTATAAATTCAATTTAATTTTTTAATAACTGTAAATTTGTATCATAAACAAAACTGAAATTGAAATATTTAATTTTTTAAATATATTCTTAACTTATTGTTTCCCAAAAATTAATATAAAACGAAAGTTGTGTGTTATTTGACTTATTCCTTAATGAACTAATGTTTTAATATTATTGAAAATTTGTTATATAGATGTACAAGCTTCTTTCTATTAATTTTCATTTAATTTTTATATAAAATTATTGTATGACATATTTGTATCAAAATACAAGCGATGCCTTAATATTTTGGAACTTTCAAAATGAACTTTATTGTTTGTAAAATTATAACTTTAATCCATGGTTGAAATTAATAATTATTAATTAATCTAAATAATATTATAATAATTTTAATTTAATAAAAAATCAAATCCTAATTTTCAAAATCAAAATCAAAACCCTAATCCTAATTCTTTTTTTTTTCTTTTCTTAAATTGACCTTTGCCAGTTATGAGCTCTCTTCGGATACCAAAAGCATCCCCACCGCCATATAATTTACTTCCGTCGCTGATCAGAAATCCACCAAACGGCTCTCCTCTACCCTCATCGCCGCCACACTTTAACTTTACCAAAGGTCGGTCACGGTTTGTTTGTTTCATTTTCATTTTTATTTTTAAATTTAGTAAAAATATTTGTTTATTTGATTTTTCTGTTATCTTTTAAATTTTAATTTCTTTCAATTTTTAAAATTTATAAAAAACATGAAAAGTAAATTTTGTATTCTTTTTTAATTTTATCTTAACCTGATTTATTATTAACTAAATATACTATTTAATTATTTAATATGTTAATTGTTAATAAAATATAAATATTTAATTCTAATATTATATATTTAATTAGCTAAAATTAATTATTAATATGAATTATTAATAATTTAATTTTACTTAATAATTTTATTTAATTTTTGTAATTAAATTAAATTAAATTAAAAATATCTTCAAAATAGATATGAATTTCAAATAAAATTTGATCTAATAATTAGTATATATTTAAAATAAATATTAATTTATAAATAAATATTAATGTATAAATAAATATTAATTTATAAATTATTTATTTTAGTATAATAAAATAATATTTATCTAATATGTAATTATTATCAATAATAAAAATATAACTACAACAATATTAATGATCAAATAATTTTTTATTTTATTTAAAAGAAAAATAAAATTAAAAATTAAAAATCATAGAACATAAAAGTGAAAGTTAACGATCCCTTAATTTAATTATATAAAATCAAATGATAATTAAGAAAGAGGAAAAAGTCGAATTGAATTCTGAAATGGTTGCGGTCTGCTGTGATATGCAGCTTGTACAGTACCGTTGTCCATTAATAAAGTTTAGAAACGGACCGCAAGCTTACTAATGGTATACAGCGGAGAGACTCATACAAGTTCAAAATCTTACTTATCGTATCAGTCCATAAGGAGCCTATAAAAGCTAATATTAGAATTTTTAACATAGATAGATAAGACTATAAAAGCTAGCATAGATAGATAGAGTTTAATACAGGTGGAGTGTAGAGTCCATTGATAAAAATTGAACTTAGATTAATCATTGTTAAAATGAAAAAAATTAGCAGTTTATATAGTTAATCTTTTACTACTTATAAATACTTTAACATTTTCTTGTTTAATAAATATGAGATATTCTAATACCTTTCTTCAAGTATAATTAGGACTAGACATCTAATTTTCACTTGAAATAAAGGTAGCGATCACCAAACTGAACTGCTAGGATTAGACATTTAGACAGACAACTGAAAAAATAATAATTTGAGCTAAGCCTGTTCTAATGCTGTATTAAAATTTTAATATGAATAGAGTGTACAGCTCGTTAAAAAGAATTAAGCTTAAGTCGACTATTATCAAACGAGTCATTTTGTTAGTTGACCCTTACTATTTATACACGTTTTAACATTTTTATATTTAGTCAATATAAAATACTCCAACAGTTATAATAAATAAAAATTAATTTATATAAATTTATGGTAATTATTGCTAACACAAGTTCAAACTTTGGGATTGGTCACTTGCCATCTAGTTTAACTAGAATCGAACTTTGATTTGGCAGGTACACTAAATTTGACAATATGACAATTTTGATTTGGTAAATATACAAAATTTGACAAAATGGCAATAAACACGAAGATGAAAAGATAACAAAATCAAACAAATGGAGGTTTGCTACATTTGTTGCAAGTACAGAAAATTTGTTGACTATTTTATAAATGCTGTGAATATGTGTGGTACGCTGACGCATGAATTAATAAATGTCTTTCTAATACAAATTTAAATGTCTCTGTAGCACCGTTCATGATTGTCCCCTTTAGCCCGATTCACTTAGATGGGACGATTTGAACAAGGAAACGAAGGGACTTCGTAAAGAGGGCCTTAATATTGAAAGTCATAACTTTTGAGTCGTCAGATTGAGTTTTCGGGAAGAATTTAGAATTCACTTATAAATTTTGTTATTAACACGGAGGAGCTCGCTATTAGAGTTTACTTGTCATTCATTATAGAGTTTATCTATGCCTCAAATTAATATGTCATTATATACAATATTTTAATTTTGATTGTTAAAATTTAAACAATCTATGCATGAACAACATATTTCATATTGTAAACTCTTTTACAAATTTTATGAAAATCTTCACTCTTAAGTATTGGTTGGACCATTTCTAATGAGTTATCCAACTTTTATTTATGTAGTTATACAATTATTAGAATATAAATGATTGGAGGTTGATTGGAATATGAATAACATTTGAATTAAAAATTGAAACATTAAAAATAAAGTAAGGTATAGAAAAGGGTAAGATAATATGGTCAATATCCTTACGGGACAAGCCATATCACCTGCTACTTTTAGTACTTTAGAATGCATAAGATAAAATAAAAATACATGGAAGCGTTATGTAGGAGTATAAGACCAAGGTTTGTAATCAATAGAGCCAACATACTTATATCTATATGATAAGTCATATGTTGAATGCTATTAGGGATAAAAATGGATTGGTCCATGGACCCACACTCAGGTATTTTTAATTGGGCTTCGGCCTAAACTTAGGTTGCTCAAGTCCAAATAAGCTTGAGGCTCTATTTTTCTGAACAAAATAACATCGTTTTATTTAGAAGAGTTAGGTCTCAGGTCAGTCTAGGCCTAATTTAAAAAAAGACGTTATTTTATACTTTTAATTTTAAAAAGTTATTTTTAAAAAATTGATGAGATTAGCCCATAGACCAACCCATTACCATCCCTAAATGCTATATTAGATTTAAAATTTTTAAATTGCTTAAAAGTATGGTCCGTCATTCATATAAATAGTCTTGATTTTATTAGAGATGAAGTTTTTTGCTAATGCATTCTTTTTGTTAGTTTTAGAGCAAAATCTTCTTAATATGAATCAATTAGTTGATCACCAACATCTCATGTATTTTTATTAAAGATATTTACAAACTGTTTAATCCAAATGAAATTAAATTATATTCAGTAATGTATGAAGGATATGTTATTCCCTACTATATGGTCTAAAGTTATCTTAGATAATGTAAAAATAAATATTTATGAACATTTTATAATTAGGATTAATTACCAATAAAAACCCAAACTTTTGTCAATTTTTAATTATAGCATAAACTTTAAAAAGTAGCAATAAAATGCCCAAACTTTCAATTTTTTCAATTCTAGTCCAAACTTTAATAACTGACAATAAAATGCTCAAACTTTCAATTTTTTTTAATTCTAGCCTGGCGTTATTTGTTATTCTCATGATGCCCTTAGTCTTTTGTTTTATGTTTATTCTTCTAACACCCCAAACTACTCTTGCATTAAAGTATATTGCACCAGTAAGCTTTTCATTTTTAGTTCATTCTCTTGATGCCCCTTGTTGGACCCAAAAAAATTTGAATTGTTGGACCCCAAAATTTTTTTAAAAATTATTATCAATTTATTTGTTTAAATTTTTATTTTTATTTATTTATTTTGATTACGATTTGTTTGTTTAGTTATTATCTTAAAATTGGGTCATTAAATTTAGTAAGCATGAATAGGAATTAGGGTTATTAATTAAAGAATATTAGAATTAGGTTAGCTTAAGGAGTTAATGGATGAAGAGACAAAGGAGGGGTAAAATTGGAAGAACAAGACAAGTGAAGGGTAAAATGGGAAAAAGAAAGACAAAATGTAGTCTTGAACTAGAAGAAGGGAAGAGAGAGTCGTTGAAGAGAAGAGAAAAAGAAAGAAAGAAGAAGAAAACGTGGAGAAGAAAGAAAGAAGAAGAAAATTCATGGAGAAGGAGAAAGAAGAGGGAAGAAGAGAAATCAAACTTGTTAAGGTAAGTTTCATCTCTTCTTCTTGGTTGGGTAGAAACATAAAAGAGATTAGAGAGAGAAATGAGTTAATGTTGGAAGAAAGAAGAGGAGAAGAGAAACCCATATGATATTTCATGAATTTCGAAACTAGGTTTTAGTTTTCTATCCTAGATATATTATGGGTAAGTTAAGTTTATGCTCGATTATTTACTTTAGATTATTGAAGCTTTATGAATTTCCATTTGAATGTGAGTTGAATGAGAAATTGGTTTGTTTTAGGAAACCAAGAAAACCCTATTCAAGAGCAAGAGGGAAGGCACAATTGAGTTGGATTTTACAAACGAATTAGGTGGGTGATATAATTATAATTATTGTGCAATTGTGCAAATTCTTGCTTATGTATGTGTATGGAATTACTTGCATTGGAATTCTTGAAATTGAAATCATTGTGAATGTTTGAAAATGCATGATGAATTATGGTTATGTTATGCCTTGAAAAGTTTATGGTGTTTGTATAAAAAGAAAAGAAGAAAAGTAAAAGAAGCATGAGATAAGGAATTTGTGTTTGATTGTTTTGAGCATGAAATTTGTTTATGATTAGGTAAGAGAGGAACCCATTTCGTTAGACACGTACACTTTGACCTATAGCCTTCTCCCGACTGCCCGCTTGAGGCCACGAGATCCTGAGAAATCGGACTCGTTTTATTCACGGAGTAAACTTCGGTTTCTCTGTTTCGTCCCATAAAACTCTCGAGCCATTTATTTTTGCATTGCATTTTTGAATTGTCAAATATGATGCATTTGAGTGTGGTGTTAAATGGCTAAATTTTATGTTCTGTGTTATGATTTTTGAGCTAATTTGATTAATGGTTAAATTGTTAAAAGGATTAAGAATTTTGAATTGGTAGCCATACCTATACATATGCTAGAATTATGGTCAAGTGCCGATAGCTATAAATATATTATCCACTGAGCTGTATAACTCAAATCCGTTTTTCCACTTCCCAGGTACAGAACAAGATGTTTAGTAACTCTTTGCAAGGCATCGGAAACTCCAAGATAGTTAGATACTTTTGTACTAAGTTAGTAAACATTTTTGGATAGCTTTATAAGCATATCAAACATGAGCATCTTTGGTATTTTTTTTTTAAGTTTATGATGTATATGTTGATATATAACTAAAGCTTGATTAAATATTTAATTGTTTAGCAATGAGAATGAGAATTTGAGGATTTGCTATTGTGTATGATGATGGTTGTGAAAGAGGAATGAGTATGTGATTGTAAATTGTTGTTTGGTTTATAATAACATGTTAGATATTGGAAGGGTTGTATGGGATTAATTATTTGAGAGGAGATTTAAGAATTTAACAAAAGTACTTAGTAGTTGAATTGATAGAAAATATATGTCTATTTTAGTTTTGAAATGTTGAGTTAGAGTTACAAGTTAGAAGGTTTCGCCCCAGCGAAGTCAGCCTTGGCAGCGGAGAATTTTTCCCGCAAGGTGTTTTCATCTCCATCTCATGACTTCGTTGAGGTGAAGTTATAGGTTGGCTGAGGTGAAATTTTTCCGAGAGGTCCCTGGAAATATTTCCTGGTTTCGCCGTGACGAAACATTTAGTTTTCCGCGGCAAACTTTCCTCGAGAGGTCCTGGGAAATATTTCCTGATTTTTCCGTGGCGAACCTATAGTTTGACCCTCCAAATGGCAAAATCTCTTTTCAGAGTCCTCAGGAAAGATGTAGATCTAGAAGTCCTCTTCAAAACCGTCCTAAGACAACCTTAATCTGATCTCTCTAGTGAAAGTTATGTCAATTGTAACAAGATAGGTACAATATGATTGAGGACATAACCAAGTTTGACTCGTTTAGCCATAACTCTATCATCCGATCACCAAATGAAGTGATTATTGAACTAAGAGATTCCTAACTTATTTCTCTATCTCTCCATAAAATTTTGGTATCCATTGGAGTTGATACCAAAAATATTGAAGGAGAGAAAATGGGAAACGACTAAAGAGCATGAATTGATTGTTTTACTGAACATACTTCGGTATTTTAATCATATCTTGATTGGTAGAGCTCCGAATGAGAAGATTATTGTTTGAAAATAAACTAGAGACATGGAGCTACAATTGTTCAGAAGAATTAAATTTATGATTCTACAATTGTTTAGAAGAAGTAAATTTGTGATTCCGCTATCGGAACTGGTTTTGGCTAGAGAGATCCCATAGAAATAACCTTACGGGATATTACGTTCATGTCTTTTGATATTCTAGATAGTTAGGCTCCGAAAACAAGGTCCAACACCCCTAGTGTGAGGGCGTTGGGGCTGTGTAATCTGAAAATCAAAGGGTGAGGGCATCAAGAGAATAAATTAAAAATGAAGGGAAAACTAAAATTAAAGCATAAGGTTGTCGGGGCTGCTTAATCTGATTTAAGTCATTTTTAAACAACGACGTCATTTTAATTATATGATTAAACAACCTTGCTCCATTAATTTTCATTTAATGTGTTAATTTTGGCTGACATGTATTAATAGTTAAGGTTTGTGAAACAAGTGGTAAGCTACATCATCAAACTTAACAAAAACACAAATGTCGGGCTAGAATTGAAAAAAAATTGAAAAATTGAGCATTTTATTGCTGCTTTTTAAAGTTTAGGCTAGAATTGGAAAAAATTGAAAGTTTGGGCATTTTATTGCTACTTTTTAAAATTCGGGATATAATTGAAAATTTGACGAAAGTTTAGGCTTTTTATGGTAATTAACCCTTATAATTATTATGGCTGTTAAAAATATCTAGACAAAAGAATGGTAATTAACACAATTTTTTTCTAATGTCCTCAAATAGAGATGGGAGACAATATTTATCAAGGTTATTCAATGGAGTTTCCATTTATGTTATTAAGGAAAGATAGAGAAAAATCTGAAAAAAAAAAAAAATT
>JANZXR010373941.1:0-18688 GCA_027575705.1 Erythroxylum echinodendron
TTCCTTTTTGTTCTTTTGGTCATCGTTTCTCATGTAAAAATCTCTTCCAGGGCATTCTTGGAATGGCATTAGTGTCTTAAGTTCCTAACTTTTTATTCTTTACTTGCACCCAGGTTTTAATTGCTTGTTGTTTTTGAGAAAATTTAAATTTTTTACAAAAACATAAGAATTGAATTAACATAAGAATTGAATTCAATTTTGTAAAAAATTTAAATTTTCTCAAAAACAACAAGTAATTAAAACATGGGTGCAAGTTTGGAACACAAAAAGTCAAAAGAATTGAATTCAATTCTTTTATTAAAACCAGCCAACTTTAGCAATTCAATTCTAGTGAAAAATCACAAGAATTTAAATCTTGTGAACATTTCAAATCTGCTTTTTAAATTATGAAAGTTATCTTCCCACAATACCCTTATTTCTCTTCTTCGAGGCAACTCTCATTTATCTCTTTAACGCAGCCCTCATTTCTCACTTCAAAATAGCTCTTATTTTTCTAGCCCTCATTATGTTATTTGCAACCAATTTTTCTTTTCATTTTAATAATGAACTTTTTATGATATTATAATGAAATTGATGTTTACAACTTGCTCTATGTAAGTGTGAATGTTGATTATTTAATATAGTTATCTTTTATTCAAGGGTAAAAATGTCATATGAAATAATTGAATTCATTTTGATTTTGTTCCAAACTGTGGAATTGAATTCAATTATAATATTACTGAATGTGTTCCAAACAGTATAAATTGAATTCAATTCAATCTCATTAATATAATTCAATTCAATTTCAACAATGAATTCAATTCTAAAATTTCCAAACGGCCTGCTAGTAAATTTCTTCACTTTAGGGTTTTTGCTTGATGAAATGTTTTGTCGGATTTGAGTTTGTGTATCGGCTGTGAATGTCGGAAAAGTGGAAAATTGAGTTTGTGTGTGGATTGTGAATGTCGGATTTGAGTTTGTGTATGGATTGTGAATGTTGGAAAAGTGGAAGATTGAGTTTGTGTTTAGACTTTTCTGAATTTCATGAATGATTGATTTAGAAAACATGCATGAATGGTTGACTTCTTCCCTACTAAATATTTGATTAATTGCTTATGATGATTGATTTTTGAAGAATGAAATATGATCCAATACATGTTATTTGAAATTGTGAGCTTTTAAGCTTATAATTAGCATTGAAATTTTATGCTCCATTCTCTAAATTGAGTGATGGTCACAAAGTTTGATACTTCTACAACTTGGTTTTTATGCATGTTGAGAACATATCATTAACCATTAGTTTTGGCTTGGGCCGTAATACAATGGTTAGTCCTGTTTTCTCTCTCTATATTACGTTTCCCTTTTTTTAAACCTAATTCCGCAACTATGTATCACAGAAAATAGACAAAAAAACACAGCATAAACATCGTTGAGATCCCACGGAGAGAGGAAGTGTTGAAATAGAGACCTGAGTGACAGAGGATCCGGACTCCCATGGCCCGATCACCCAAGGGATTACGATTCCTCTTCTCTTTCAATTCTTCTGTCACCAAACCCACACTGTCTACGTCTCTAACAGCCGTTCTACTCCGGGGAAACTTCCATCTCCGCTACTTCTCCAACCTCGCTCGTGCCAAGGAAGACAAAGAACCATGGTGGAAAGAGTCCATGGACCGCCTTCGCAACATTGGTATCTCTGCACATATCGATTCCGGCAAGACCACCCTCACAGAGCGCATTCTCTACTACACCGGCCGTATCCACGAGATCCACGAGGTGCGCGGCCGCGACGGTGTTGGCGCCAAAATGGACTCCATGGACTTGGAACGAGAAAAGGGAATTACCATCCAGTCTGCTGCTACTTACTGCACTTGGAATGGTTATCAGGTGAGTCCCAAGTCTTTCTATTTTTTTTATTGATACGGTCCCGTTTCTGCTATTTTTGTAGTTTCTAAGTGTTTGATTCTTGTGGTAATGGTGTAGGTTAATATTATTGACACACCTGGGCACGTAGATTTTACTATAGAAGTGGAGAGAGCGTTGCGTGTTCTGGATGGTGCAATTCTTGTTTTATGTAGTGTGGGTGGAGTTCAGAGTCAGTCTATTACTGTGGATAGGCAAATGAGGAGATATGAGGTCCCTAGACTTGTCTTTATTAATAAGCTTGATCGTATGGGAGCTGATCCATGGAAGGTGTTGAACCAGGTATTTCTTTTGGGTTCTCATATGTGTTGCTCATTATTTCATCTAGTCATACCTAGTTTGATGTTGTAATTAAGTAATATTGGTGAAGAAAGCAATCTCCACTATATTGAGGTAAGGCTGTGTACTACTGGACCCCCCAACCCCCATGCTCAGCGGAACTGTCACTAGGTGTTGTTATTATTGTTTTGGTGAAGAAAGCAATGATCTTGTGGTTCTTGTCCTGGTAATGCTTTATTATTTGTCTCAGGCAAGGTGTAAACTAAGGCATCACAGTGCAGCTGTCCAGGTCCCCATGGGGTTGGAGGATGATTTTCAGGGCCTTATTGACCTTGTGCAGTTGAAAGCTTATTACTTCAATGGTTCTAATGGGTGTGTTTTTGAAGCTGAGGGAGTCTTTCTGGCTTGCATAAGCTTAAGTTATGTTGTGCTTACTGTTTTGTTGGTTACTGCAGTGAAAACATCGGTACAGGAGAAGTGCCAGCTGAGATGGGGCCTTTAGTTGCTGAAAAACGGCATGAGCTGATTGAAGTGGTTTCTGAAGTTGATGATAAACTCGCTGATGCTTTTCTTACAGATGAACCTATTTCAAATACTGATCTTGAGGTGTAATAAAATATGGTCTTTCTTGTATGGCTATATATGTGATAGGTCGATTCTTTTTCCTCTATATTGTTTTCAGTACTTTCTCGATGTTTCTGATATTTTTCATGTTGAGTAGGGTGCAATTCGTAGGGCTACTGTTGCACGAAAATTTGTTCCGGTGTTCATGGGTAGTGCATTCAAAAACAAGGTGGTTCTCCCTTCCTATATATCCAAAATCAATTGTGTCTGCTATTGCTGAAAATTGACGCTTTTGGCACCTTTACTACCAGTGATTATTCTGTTCATCTTCTGCCCTTTTTTTCACTCTAGGGGGTACAACCACTTCTTGATGGAGTACTTAGATATTTGCCTTGCCCTACTGAAGTTAGTAACTATGCTCTTGATCAAACAAAGAACGAAGAGAAGGTACTAAGATGAACAGTATTCTCTCTTTTCATTTTCCAAAGTAAATTGTGAAAACCTAATCAAAGAAGATATAGATTACATTATCAGGAACACCTGAGGGACCACTTGTGGCATTGGCTTTTAAATTAGAGGAGGGGCGTTTTGGTCAGTTAACATATTTGAGGTATGCCTTGAGAGGCATAATGGTACCTTTGATATTTTTGCTATTTATTCTATGTTTGGACATTCTATTCCATTAATTTATATTGCCATTTTTCACTTATTACAGTTCTTGCTTGCTTACTTTTCATTTTCTCTTGAAGAATTTATGAGGGTGTAATTCGAAAGGGTGAGTTTATAGTTAACGTAAACACAGGCAAAAAGATCAAGGTGAGTTTATCCTAATTCGAGATGCCTTTTCTTCTTAAACATTGTTTACAAATTGTTGTTGAAATTTTTTATCCTCCTTGTAGATGTCAAAGTTAACTTGTCTCAGTAGCTTTTTTGCATTTCAAGTGCTTGCTCTTGTGGATTTCCCAAGCCATTCTCCAAAAAATCTTATATAAGAATTACCGCATCTTCACTAATCTGCCATAACATAAATCTTGACAATTACTTGAATTGAGTAATGTTAGATACAACATCATTGAACCCATCCTTTGTTTATGGAGTAGTATAGATATGACTAGGTAAAGCCTTCCCCTGATTACTTTTCTTGACAATGTTTGTCTAGATGATGAATGATGCCCTTTGTACTTAGATTTGCCAATGCTTCTTCCCTAAGTTTGTAAGGCACCAAAAGGAAAATCGACCATCTCTAAATTAAACTATTGTCCTTCTCTTCCTTGGTCGATCACGAAGAGTCTTTTAACAAATTTCTTTTTCTCTTAACTCTGTGTTCTTTAACCATACCCACCTACATTTCTTTAAATGAAAGAACAAATGACTTTTTAGTTCACTTGCTAAATGCATACCCCACAAAGTTTTGTCAAAATTGATGATCATTGTTCGTTTTTTGGAGCAACGAGGTGGTCCTCAATTCTTCTAGATATTGATACCACAATTGGATTTGCATAGACTTCTCCAAAAGCTGCTCCTAAATCATTTATAAGCTTGTCAAATAATTTATAATCTTGCTCCCAACATTCCTGTAATAGGCTTGGGTGACTCTCTGTGGCCTCTTTGAAAAGTTGAATTCGGACCACTAGTAGGAGAAAATTCATGTTTGTTTATGCCGTAGACAGGGACATGGCTGAGATTAGTCCAACTTGCATGAGTATTGGGCTTGTGAGCAAACAATTAAAGCTTTATAGTCCTTGTACTTATTTTGTCCAGCATTGAACACGACACATCTAGTTTGCATCAAGTTCCTTGATCCTCAGTAAGAATAAAATTAGCATATATGATGCTTTTGGGTTTCCCTTTTTCCTGAGAAGGCAATACCCTTTGCTACAATTAAACCAATTCATGTTTGGCTTATTCTAATTTGACTTTGTAGTTGATTAGTTTTCAAGAAACTGATCTCCTTAGTCCACTAGTAACCCCAAAATTTCAAGCATTCACATCCAAGTTCCATTGCATGACTTGTAACTCATAGAAAAATCAGGTCGTTAATTAGCAGTACTGGGATTTCTTGGTTCTTCCTCTTATCATCAACCTTTTTTGAACGAATTGGAGGATAATTTATGTACGTTATTTTTCATAAATGACAGAAATACATATAGGGAAGATAAGCAATTATTCTGCTATTCAATCCCTTGATTATTGCCTAGAAAGAAGTAAATAAGATCCCATGAAAATAGGGACCAAAAATGGAAAAGATAAAACGATATTTTAGGAAATAAACTATTGAGCAAATAAGGAAACAAATAAAGTAATAAAACTGAAAATATTCTTCCAACACTTCCCCTCAAGCTGGTGAATAGATGTTGATCATTCCCAGCTTACTACTTAACTCTTCAAATTTGACTCTAGTAAGTGCTTTTGTGAAAACATCTCCAACTTGTGTGCTAGTGGGAATGTGAGCTGGATGAATCAAACCTTAATATACTTTCTCCTTTATGATCTATCAATCAAACCTTAATAAAGTAATAAGAATGAAAATATTCTTCCAACAATTTTTGACAAGGCAGCTCTATCTGAACATCGCAAATTGAGTCTGCAATTATGACCCCATATTGCCTTCAAATCTCTATTGTGAAGTTATAGATATTACTAACATTGTTTGAGACGCATGTAGAGTAAGGTGTTCAAAAGATGCCCTAGATGCTTCTAAAGTTGATGATTTGGAAGATAGGAAGAACTCCAAGCTGTCTAACAATCAGTGGAGTTGAAAGATTTTCAGAATTTGGTTTCTCAAAATTAACAGTCAGAGAATTGAAATGTGGGGACCGTCCCTTAACATGAACTTGTTTGGGGTTGAAATACAGACTTTTGGAATGTCATGATTTGTTTATGACAATTGCAAGTTTTCTTTAAAGTGAGTTCCCAAGCATTGCAATGTTTGCAGAATTCCACTGAATGAATTCTGGGAAAGTTGGTTCACTTCCTTCTTCAACAACATATATTGAAGATTCATGAGATAAATTCTATAATGAAGGATCTAGTTTAAGAAAATTTTCTCCAATTGTTAATATATTATTTTTGTTCTCAAAATCCACTTGTAAGTAAACAAATATCTCAGTGATAATCCAACAAAAATTTCCTAAAGATTTCTAGGTGATAATCTAGGATTAATATATGTTTAGTCTTCAAATCATCTTGAAATTACATGTTTCAGCCACTTTAAATTTTCTATGTGCAAGTATTTCCTTAATAAAAAGAAAAAAGGCTTCTTGTGCAAGTACATTAAACGTCCCTTCCAATTTTTGTCTTGGCTAGGTATTCAGTTTTGCCTCATAATAAATATCAAAGTTGCTCAAACTTTGAAACTTCCTTGTGGTTTAAATTGTAAACTTGGCTTTATTGGATCTTGTTGCCTTTTGACAGGCTCCTCCCAATAATTAGTTCTTTTTAAATTATTTATGGCATCCTTAACATCTGTGGCTGCCTCCTGAGCTTCCTCTTTCGCTTCTACCTCTGCATCATCAGTATACTCAAATTTTGCAACCTATGAAACTCCTTCATCCTCTTCATAAATTGATTTTAGTTCTCTATATTGGGTCAAGTTCATCTTTCATTGCAAGCAAGCAAAGGAAATGCCACCGTTCTCTCCACAAGTAAAAGATTGAAGTTGCGTCCTTGAGTTCATGACAAACCAACATTGTTTTGTCCCTTTTAAGGGACTACACTTTCATCTTTATTGCTACTTTTAGATTGGGTTGCACAATTGCTGATTTTCCTATTTATGGTAGCCCTTCAACGATTTCTTTTCTTTGTTCGATAAGCACATTCAACTTCTGAATTTCCTTGCCAATTGCCATTGTAAAAGGGATTTTTTTTAACACCATGCAATGAGAGATTTTCATCCAATAAAAATTGCTTTCATATTTTCGTCTTATGTGTTTCCAAGTATTGGTTTTCAGCTTCCCTCATTATGCATGTTGCTCTTAGACTCTCTTCTACCACTGAAAGTGCATTGTCCTTCCTTCAGTTTAAACTTCAAAAACAGCACTTTAAGATTTTCTCCTTTGAGTTTTCATTCAAAATAATTTTCCATGCACACATCGTAATCCAAATAATCTTTCCACATCAAATTTACCGTAAAAATGCGCTATTTCATTTCTGATACTGTAACATCTTAATGTAGGTTCCTCGTTTGGTTCGGATGCATTCTGATGAAATGGAGGTAATTTTCCAGATATTCTTTTTTAATATTTTTCGATACTTGTGGAATTAATCCTCATGTGCTTTATAGATGTGGCTTTGTCTGTACCGCCTTAAGATATGCCTTGATTTCTATGAGATCCATCTAATTTACTATTCATGGATGATTTTGCTGCAGGACATTCAAGAGGCACATGCTGGGCAAATTGTTGCAGTTTTTGGTGTGGACTGTGCTTCAGGTCTAACTACTTTCTTTGCTTATGTGGCAAAACACAATAATTTTGTACTTGTTTTGGATCTTAATTTCTCAAAGTAAATTAATGTAGAAAAATGATTGCATTGGCATTTGATAGAAAGAGTACAATTGTTTGGACTTATGTACTATGTCATAAAATTAATTTCGGTTTCGGATTATGCTTCTCAATTCCTTTTGTTTCTCCCATCGCTTTTACCGTTCTAGTTCCTTGTTATTTTATTCTTGCTTTCTGGATAAACAGGAGATACTTTTACTGATGGATCCATTAAATACACTATGACCTCTATGAATATCCCTGAACCAGTTATGTCGTTAGCTGTTCAACCAGTTTCAAAAGACTCCGGGGGGCAAGTGAGTGATATACAAATGAAAGTTACTTCCATTAACTTGGTTTTTTGGTACAGCTCAGTTTTTAAATATTACTTGTGGTATTCTTTGTCAGTTTTCCAAGGCTTTGAATCGTTTTCAGAAAGAGGATCCCACTTTCTGTGTGGGCTTAGATCCTGAAAGTGGACAGGTTTGGCTTGTGAATTGATTTGACTTTGCTCAATGTGCTGTGCAACAAAGAACTGGTACATCATGCTAATGCTGTTTTTGACAGACCATTATCTCAGGAATGGGGGAATTACATTTGGATATTTATGTGGAGCGCATTAGGAGAGAATACAAGGTCTTTGTCTCTACTATTTGAAGTTTTGATTGTATATATACTCAGGCATTTTGTTCTTTTTCCCTTACACTTCTCTTGATTGAGAAGGTTGATGCAACTGTTGGGAAACCTCGTGTGAATTTCAGAGAAACTATTACTCAACGTGCGGATTTTGATTATTTGCATAAGAAGCAAAGTGGAGGGCAAGGTCAATATGGACGAGTGTGCGGGTAAGCAAATATTGTTATGTTGTTTAGGATTCATAAGTGCTAGTTGGTATGTTAAAATCCACATTTGAATCACTTATCAGTTGGTCTATGAGGAAAAATGACCTTTGTTCTATGAAATTAAGATGAAGGGGCATCTTCACCTGTTTTCCTTTTTTCTAGTGTTTCTCTCTTCTTTGTATAGTTGTGAGAGGGAATCCCTGGTGACTCAATTGGGTTTGGAGTTGTCTTTGTTGGTGGTATTCTGAGCTACAACTTTTACACGTTCTTTAAGCTCTAATTTTGGAGACAACCTTGTTCTTCTGCTGAAGTTCCTTCAAGTTATTATTTGTTACAATATGTTCCCATCATAACTTTTGGTCATTTGGTTCACGATAAATATATCATCTTGAGGGTAACATCTGCTGTGCATTTTGTACAATATCCTTTTGTGGGAGTGATTTTTATTCCTATTTTTTAAACTGAATAGTGTTGCAATATGTATATACACACTGCATAAAGGACTACTAAGGAAATAGACTGATTTAGGGAAAATCAGGCATAGTACCATTGTCCCTTTATTATGCAAATCAAGCTAATCTTAACTAATTGATTCTTGAAAATTATTCATGAAATTTTGAAATATCTTTTGAAATCAGGATAATATCTCCTTGATTTCCACAGCTTTCAACCATTGCCTTAGGCACTCTGAAAGTTTGGTCATCCATGGTCGTTTTCTGTTGGTCCTTTGATTCACAGTAAATATGTCATTTTGAGGGAATATTTGTGAGTGCATTTTGTATGATACCCGGCATTGGCTTATGCAGCTGAATGTTTGATCATGCATCATCGTCTGTTGTTTGTTGCTTGAAAGCTAGTTCACCATTTCAACCATTAATTGTTCGGAATTTATGGAAACATAACTATTTAAAAAAAAAGAAAAGAAATGTTCACTTAAATTAAAAAATTGAGAAAGGTAGTCAAGCAAAGATATGAGGGGAGTACCCTTAACCGTCCTAGCGTACATGTGCGGGGGTAAGAACTAAATAAAGAAAAGATTACACTAAGAGACTCGATCAAGCTGTAGTAGTACAATGAGCTAGATGTTCAATGAATATAAGATGTGTGTGCTGCAATTCTGGTTGAGATTTTTTAGTAGAATCAGCTCCTTAAGTTCCTTGAGGATCTCAGCTATTATGGACTCCATGGAGGAGCTTTTGGTTGCAAACCTTCTGCAGTTTCGGAACATATCTATTCTGAAGAGTCAGTTTTGAGATAACTGTTTTGAAATTTTTGAACAGGTATATTGAGCCGCTTGCGCTGGACTCGTCAACCAAATTTGAGTTTGAAAACATGATAATAGGACAAGCTATACCGTCAAATTTTATTCCTGCAATCGAAAAAGGGTTTAAAGAAGCGGCCAATTCGTAAGTACTTGTTTTCTTCTGTTTTTTAAAGCTAATGAGGATTGACAAGTTGGTAATCACACTTAGAATTGGCATCATAATGGTAGCTTTATAATGTTTTTTGCCTTGGAAAAAAAAAAAGGTACATAGTTGAAGGTAAAGTGAAATACAGATAATCAAATATAATAGATGTTTGTATAGATAAGGGAATGTCTTCATTGATAAGACTTTGATGTAGTTACCCAATTAACCATGTCAACTATTTTTTGGTGCATCAAATTAATTTTGTGTAACTGAGATATTTGGCCTTCAATCTTTCATGCTGCACTTTTGTGAGTTAAATTTGCTTGCTCGTGACAATTATAGTTGATGTGTATATAGTCCTTTCCATGATTAACCTGTGAAATTTAGAAACTCATCAACTGGTAAATGCAGGGGTTCCTTAATTGGTCATCCAGTTGAAAACGTACGAATTGTCTTGACGGATGGTGCTTCTCATTCTGTGGATTCTAGTGAACTTGCATTCAAGTTGGCAGCAATATATGCTTTTAGACAGGTTCTTCCTATACTAAACATGGAATGAATATCGTAAATGTAAATGTATCTTTACTCACTCCATGTCTGGATCTTGGATCAGTGCTATACAGCTGCAAAACCTGTGATTTTGGAACCTGTGATGTTGGTGGAATTGAAGATACCAACAGAATTCCAGGGCACTGTTGCTGGTGACATAAACAAGTATGTGCCCTTTCTGACTTGTTCCTTGTGCAGCGTCATAATTTAACATCTTTTTCTTTTGTTGAAAATGTCTTGGTGTCCGATGTATTGTAGGAGGAAAGGAGTAATAGTTGGCAATGACCAGGATGGTGATGACTCCATAATTACTGCCCATGTAAGTATTTTCAAAATCTTGGTGCTATTTATAACCATGGATTTTGTTGAAAAATCTTTGGACATGGTTATCTACCCAATGGAATTGTGATGGGCTTGTGTGGTTGGCTTCTCAGGTTCCTCTGAATAATATGTTCGGCTACTCGACGGCTCTTCGTTCGATGACACAGGGGAAAGGGGAATTCACAATGGAATACAAAGAGCATTTACCAGTTTCTCAGGATGTGCAGATGCAACTGGTAAATACTTATAAAGCTGGCAAAGCAGCTGGATAGATGGTGCTAGAATGCTCTTATCAACATTCTTTACAGTCATCTTGTACCTTGGTCTTTAAGGACTGTTCTTACATATTTGTCCTGTAACAATATTGGTCATAATTATGATTAGGCTGTTCGTTGTCAATCAATTTTGGAAGAGAATAAACTGTAATTTTGCCTTTTGGATGACAGTCTATGTTAGTCCTTATTTTTTCCATAAAGAACTTTATTTACTAACCAGTAAGTATCGTTTATCAGATTTTATGTAGTCTTGCGTTTTTTTAGCTTTGTTCTGTTCCAAACGTGCATTGGCATTTGACAATCCTTTCTATGAGATCATCCCAACATCACAGAATGTGCCAGAGTTACAAAATCAATCTTAAATGCAAAGAAGTTTGCCATGGAATAATAGGAAAAAGCTTAAATGTTGGAAATTCAGGAATTTAAACCTGAAATTGCAATGGAGCCTATGAATTGCAATGTGTTAAAAGCTGAATCGGTTTGGTTGGTTTAATAGTAAAAATTTTGTATTAGCTAATTTTTAAATTTAGTTTTTAACTTTTGGGTTGGATTTAGGTTAATGATTTTATTAGTCTATTAATTAATAAGTTAGTTTTTGTAAATTTTAAAAATTAAAATTAACTGATTAATTGTCAATTAATACTTTCTTTGTTAAATTAAATTTTAAATTTTTTTATAGAAAAGGGCATTATTTCAATCATTTTTAATTTTTTAAAAATTTGATTCAATATTTAACTGAATTTATGATGATTTAATATTAGTCGAAACTTACTTTTTATCTTATCGATTTAATTTTCAATTTAGTTTTTAAAACATTGATCAAATACTGATCAGAAAAAGTTTTAAGTATCTATATCCAATGTAATTTGACATTGTCTTTATTAGTGAATTATTAATTTAAGTGAAAAGAATTGATAGGTGAATTATTTAATTAATTTCTAGAATACATGACTTTAAAAAAGACCTATGCAAAATTTCGACATGGAGAAATCAAAACTAAGACAAAATGATTAAAGCTTGCATAACTTGGAAGAGCTGGTACTAAAATTTCGACATGGAGAAATCAAAACTAAGACAAAATGATTAAAGCTTGCATAACTTGGAAGAGCTGGTACAGTAGTACCAGCTTGCAATTTAGTTTTTCTAGGAAAATCTTAAAATGTTCCCGTTTGCATGAACATTGTGTATCTGAAACTGAAAAGGTGACAAGAATCGAGTTTTCTCGAGAAATTTCCATATTCAATGTACTTTGTAATTTATCTATTTCTTGTCTTGCTTATTAATCTTTCTTTTCAAATATTATAGGTTTGGGTTAAGTAAGGTCTTAACGTATAGTTTTGATGATCACATAGCATATTATTATTATTATTGAATTTGCTTTTCATAGGCTAATGGCTTTTTGACCAAAATTATTGTAAATTAAATTATCTCTCTCTCTTTCTTTAGTCTCTTCATTATTATTGTGTTTGATAGAATTTTTTTATATTAATTTGCTATAACCATTCATTGAAATGGGTAATTCATTTATTAGTCTAAAAATAGGAGAAAAGTGAACAAACATAATTCACTTCCCTCTTATGTGCTATCTAAGGAGTAACAATTAGTAACAGAGAGCATCTCATTCATTACATATAGATTTCTAGCCAAATTTGATTAAAGTTTATTTTGTCAAATTTTGATTCAATTTTTAACAAAGAGAACCAATATATAGGTAGACCTCCTTTTCAAGGTGACAATTACATCCATTGGAAAACCTCGGATGAAACACTTTCTTTTACATGAAGGAATTTGTCTTTCGAGAATTGTAGAAAATGTTCCTTATGTCCCAGTGAAAATTAATTATTGTAGATAAAGTAAAGACTAAGACACCAAAGGATAGAAATGAGCAGATGGATAATGATAAAGAGACTCTCTATTAAATAGTGAAGTTGTGCATATTTCGTTTTGTCCTCTTGACAAAATGAATTCAATGAAGTACCTATGTATAAAACTACTCGTGAGATATAATACACACTTGGAACCACAAACGATGGCACTACTCGGGTAAAAAAAATGCAATGTGAACTTATTAATGCATCAATTTGACTAAATGATCCATTGGATAAGAGCAGCTTTTTTCAATTTAGACATTGTAGGTTGGCTACATTCCTTTTGGATATTGTAAGTAAACTTGTAATCTAGTAATATTAATCAATTCTTGTTAGGGAGCATTTTCAGTTACCTTTAATCTTAGGAATAGTCTTTTACTCCTTTTAAGCCATAATGAACAAATCAACTTAACTAGTTCCATCTTTACTTACCAACAAGTCCCCTTTCCTTATATAAGTCACTTGGCAACTTACATAACGATTAAAGCTTAATCAATATGAGAAGTGAGAATCTGCATTGAAAGAAGATATGGGTGATGGTTTAAATCTTCTTTATAAAGAGCACAAATAGGGCAATATTCAAGAAATTTATCAATATGTCAATAGTACCCAACTTCTCCTTAAAACTAGCTATAGAGTTATAGAAACTTTGGGAATAACTTCTTTAATTCAAAATAGACAATATCAGGTTTTCTTGGGAGAGTGGATCCTTGAGAGATCCCTGTAAGAAGAATTTGAGAATCACCTTGATGAGTGCTTGGACCAACGTAGGATGTCTTCAAAGCTATTAAAAGTGACAAAAAGAATCTGATCCAGATTGTTTATTCTTGGCAGCAATTCTAGAATGGGAAAGAAGTCATTCCAAACTTGGCTTACCATATCATTATTTGGTGTGTCTCTCCTTATAATATTCAGATATGGTACCCTACTTAATGGACCGAAGCTTATCTAGTTATAAATTCAAAAGATGATGTATTTTCCATTTTCAATCTTGTTGAAGATTTCCATTCCAACTCTTTTCCTTAACTTTATTATATTGTCCATTGTCCATGAGGGGTCATACTTAGGTTAGATGCTCTAAAATATTTCCTTATCTAAGTAATGTGTATGAATCCATTTGACCCATAATACTAGATTTAAAAAAAAAAACTTCAAATCCTGTTAATCATAAGGACTTTATTAGTGATTATGATATTCCAAATCTCCCTTAAACCCTTGGTAACCAAATTTCACTTAGTTTCACCTTGGTAAAAGCTTGTCTAATGCAATCTCCAGATCCTAAGAGGTTTTTTATTAATTTTTCAATTAATTTGTACAATTTTCTGGACACTATTGATGACTGAATTTATTAGATGAAAGGAGAATCCCCGCTTGGTGTAACAAAAATTTCTCCCTTCTCTTTGCATCTTCTCAAATAATCATTGTAAGTTTTTTTAGAAGTTCTCTTAGGAGAGATGGAAATTCCCAAGTAATTGATAAATAGCTCAAAAGCTTACAAACCAGAAATCACAGAGAGATAATTTGAAATGTTGTGAGCACCTAAGGATATAATAGTTTGGATTTTACTTCTGTTGATAGAGACATAAAAGCTTTTTAAAAGAGTGCAATGATGCCATTAATACACTAATATTAAGCTACATATTCTCAAATTTTTACATTTTGAATGGAACTTGGAATTTTATGCTACATATTGGATTGACGATGGCCAATGATGCAATTATCCAAGAGAGTTAAGTTATTTGATCCCTAATTACTCCTGTAATGTTGACCTTATAGATTGCTACACTTGGATCAACAATTTGGAGGGTAAGTTCACCAACATGATTTGTGAGGATAGGATAAGACCTAGAGGAGAAAAGGTGGCTTAGGAGAAACTCATTTGGAATAGTAACCTACCACCTATGAACTCATTTCTCTTATGGTTTGCACTTAAGAATAGGCTCAAAACAATGGACATGTTACAATTTGTATAGCTAAAAGACACATGCATATTATGAGGTAAGTTAGCTAAAACCTTGTCACATTTATTTTTTTGAGTGTAATTAATCGATGGTAATATGAATTTATGGAAAGGCCTCTTTAATCGGGACTATAATTTGGTATCATTCTAAAAAACTGTCCAATGATTGATAGCCAACTATAGCAATCTCCTTAGTTCTGCTTTAATAGTCTATCTCATTAGAGTTGCCAATTATCTGCGCTCAGTTTGGAAGGAACATAATGCTAGAGGATTCAAGCAATAAATGACTCCTAATACAATCACCTTAAATCTCACTCTTACTAGCATAATAGAACATGTTAAAGTGTGAACAATATGATAGGACAGCTAGTGTATAGCTAGGCTGGATGTATAGCTAGAGGTAATATAATAATACACCTCTCTATATTATCTGTTACTGTCGTACATAGCATTTATTGTTCTTTCTGTCCTTTGTAACAAACTTCTATGAATATCATTATAAAAACATTATTTGAAGGCTCAGAAAACTACTGAGCAATCGTCCATATCTCGTGAATTTTTATTTTTTAACTTGGTATCAGAGCTCTTAACAATGGCTACAGCATTATCTGATGGTTCCTCAACAAATTCTGCTTCAGCTCCTCTTGTCGGACCTCTACTGAAGACATGCTCACTGTTTAATTCCTCAAGCTAGACTGCCTCCATCAAGTTGGACAGAGGCAACTATTTGGTGTGGGAATCAGTAGTGTTACCACTAATTGAAGGGAACCTTCTTCAATCTCACATAGATGGCACTCAAGTCACTCCACCGCGACTTATTTCGGGAGAAACTGGGATGATTTCAAACCCAGCCTTTGATGAGTGGTACTCTCTCGATCGTCTTTTAGTTGGCTGGTTAAGGAACACCATGACCCTAGAGGTAAGAGCTCAACTCTTACATTGCAAAAGTGCTCGAGAGTTATGGGTTAGTGCACGACAGCTTACCTGCGCATCTATGAAGTCACGGGTGATGATGCTCAAGTCAGAGCTCCATCAAACCCGCAAAAATGCTCTCAAGATGGAAGAATATCTCACTAAAATGAAGACCATCTCCGATCAACTAATGTTGGCAGGAGCTCATGTAGCAACTAAAGATCTTATTCTGCATACGTTAAATGGCCTTGATGCAGACTACAATGCAGTAGTAGTCAAGTTGGCAGATCAGCCAGATCTCACATGGATTGACACACAATCTTCCTTGCTTGCCTTTGAGAGTCGTCTTGAACAACTAAGTCATTTCTCCAATCTTTCTATTCAGCCTTCTGTAAACTTGGCTCAAAAAGATGAATCTGATAAACCTTATTTAGCTTATCGCAACTCAGAACGTGTTTTATGGAGAAACTCTCGTGGTTTTCGCAGTAGTCGAGGACGAGAATGTAGAGGAGGCTATAACAAAACTGGACGTCCTTATTGTCATCTTTGTGAGAAACCTGGTCACGTTGTTGCAAATTGCTACTACAGGTTCGATAAAACTTTTCAACAACCAACTTACAGCCAGAGTTCAAACATCTATTCACCTCAAGCTTGCTACGCACAAACTCAATCTCAGCCATTAACAGATTCGTCTTGGTACATGGACAGCGGCGCTACATACCATGTCACATCTGACACTGATCAACTGGACTGTTTTACTCCAGTAGGTAAGACACATCTCTATACGTGCACTGGTGAGAAAACGCAAGTAACTGGTATTGGTTCTACATCTCTGCCTGTCTCTAATTCAACAATCAAATTGAATGATGTCTTATTAGTACCTTCAGCAACTAAAAACTTATTAAGTGTCAACAAACTCATTAGAGATAACGATGTTGATATACACTTCACTAATGATAAATGTATTGTGAAGGACAAGAAGACAGGCAAATTTCTAGTGCACGGGAAAGCAAAACAAGGACTGTATCCAATGGATAGAGTGGCGTGGGAGGCACAGGTGAATATGGCAGATTCTCCTCCTTCTGATTCTTCATCACAAAAGGAGAGTATGACTGAATCTGTCAAGTGGCGTAACAAATTAGGACATCCTAGTGATAGGATTTAAAAGAAATCTTGAATAAATGCAATGTCAATGTTTCTTTTAAAAAGTTTGTATGTGAAGCTTGCCAATATGGTAAATCTAAACAATTGCCTTTTGCAAGATCTGAGTCTCATGCTTCCTCTCCTTTAGAGCTAATACATACAGACATTTGGGGGCCATCACCTATACAATCTACAAACGGTCATCGCTACTACATACATTTCCTAGATGGTTTCAGTAGATATACATGGTTGTATCCACTAAAACATAAAGGAGAAGCTATACATGCATTCAACCTATTTCGGACATATGTTGAGAACAAGTTTGATACTAAGATAAAGGCTCTTCAATGCGATAATGGGACAGAATATAAACCATTCATTCCTATCACACAAGCAGTGGGCATTCAAATGCGATTTACTTGCCCCTACACATCTGTTCAGAATGGTCGAGCTGAGAGAAAACACCGACACATTGTTGAGATGGGTTTGACATTGCTTGCTCAGGCGCGTCTCCCTTTCACTTACTGGGTTGATGCTTTCCAAATGGCTGTCTACCTCATAAACAGAATGCCAACATCTACCTTAAATGGTACAAATCCCTTACATCTGTTATGCAAAGTTGAACCAGGCTATAAGACACTCGAACCATTTGGGTGTGCTTGTTACCCATGTTTGAAACCCTACAATGCTCATAAGTTTCAATTTCATAGCCAGAAGTGTGTTTATCTTGGTCCTGCCTCAAATCAGAAAGGTTATAAGTGTCTCAGCACAACTGGACGAATATATATTTCTAGACATGTTATCTTTGATGCGTCAATTTTTCCATGCACTGAAGGGTTTCTTCATTGTCACTCGCCACCTTCCAAAAATGATTATGTCCTCCCACTAATCATCAACTCTCAAGAATATAGGATTACTACTGAAGATGTGACGAAGAATTAAGAACAATGCTCTCCTGTATTAGACTCTTCCAATCACGCAACAAGTCCAATTTCTGCATCATCAAACTCAGAAACAACGGAGAATCCAAACCAGCTGAACGAAACTCAACTTTTGATACAATCTACAGATCAGGAACACAGTCCAATTCATACCAACATGCATCCCATGAGAACTCGTGCGAAGGATGGAGTATTTAAGCCCAAGTATCCATTTACTGGATTTTTAGAAGCTGAGAATTCAAACCATTTGTCTCTAGATTTGGAACCAAACTCAGTGTCAGCTGCTTTGGCCTCTCCTAAATGAAAGCAATCTATGATTAATGAGTGCAAAGCACTAAAATGAAACAGGACATGGAAGCTGGTACCCTACACTGGTAAAGAAAGACTAGTCGACTGTAAGTGGATTTTCAAAATCAAATTCAAGCCTGATGGGACCATCTTTAGACACAAGGCTAAACTTGTCGCGAAGGGTTTTCAGCAGGCATCTGGAGTTGATTATGGAGAAACTTTTAGCCCTGTTGTAAAGCCTACCACCATTCGTATTGTGATGACCATTGCAGTATCATTCAATTGGGAAATTCGACAGTTGGATGTAAATAACACATTCCTTAATGGTTTCTTCAAGAAGATGTCTATATGCCACAGCCAGAAGGATTTACAGATCCAAACCATCCAAAGCACGTGTTTAAACTGGAAAAGGCCATTTATGGCTTAAAACAAGCACCTCGTGCTTGGTTTGATCGACTACGTTTCACTCTACTTCAGTGGGGGTTCAAGAACTCAAAGAGTGATGTATCTTTATTCTTCCTTCGGCAAAAAAATCTTACAGTATTCATTCTTGTTTACGTCGATGATATACTCATCACATGCAACAACACCAACTACTTACAAAGTTTCATAAAAAGGCTGAATGCACTATTTTCTCTGAAGGATCTCGATTCTATACTTCTTCTTTGGGATTGAAGTCTATCGGGATAAGACAGGTTTTTATCTAAATCAAGGTAAGTATGTTTTAGACGTTCTAAAAAGATTCAACATGCTTAACTGTGCATCAGTCACAACTCCTATGGTTACGGGGAGACAACTCTCCAAAACAGAAGGAGTACCTATGGAAGATCCTCCTTTATATCGAAGGATAATTGGCTCACTTCAGTACCTTGTCAATACAAGACCAGACATAGCTTATTCGGTCAATAAGCTAAGTCAATATATGTCTCAACCTACAAACATTCATCTTCAAGC
>JANZXR010374011.1:0-18680 GCA_027575705.1 Erythroxylum echinodendron
AGATGCGTTATGGGATAAAAGCATGATGATGAATTAATAATGGTTAAGATGTTTTCATTGGATTACGCCCACTTTATATAATAAGATCACGTGATATGATCTCTGAGTTGGGGTCCGGATTCGGGCTTCAATATATATTCCCATTCTGCATCATTCTTTGGAGATAAAGATGCATTGGGCATGAAATGAGAAGCGAGTAGAGTACTGACAAGCTTTAACTTTTCATTTAAGCCAAAACATTTCAGTACCTTTCTTAGATACTGTTTCTGAGTCAAATAAATTCTCCCGAATTCCCTATCTCTGCTTCTCTTCATGTCAAGAATCTTCTTGGCTTCACCTAGATCCTCCATTTCAAACTTTTGATTCCACTGAATCTTCAATCTCTTAATTTCTCTTAGATTCTTTGAAGCTATCAACATATCATCAATATACAAGAGAAGATAGATGTAGGATCCATCTTGTAGCTTGCGAAAATACTCACAGTAATTGTATTTCCTTCTTATGTAATTTTGCCCTATCATAAACTTGTCATATCACTTGTACCACTGCCTCAGAGATTGCTTTAATATATACAATAATTTTTCAAGCTTACACACCATATTCTCTTTTCTAGTAACTTTAAAACCTTCGGGCTGAGTCATATAGATTTCCTTCTTAAGTTTTGATGTAAGAACACAATTTTTACATCTAATTGAACTAGTTCCATATCAAACTATGCTACCAAAGCCAACAAAATGTGAATGGAGGAATGTTTTATAGCTAGAGAAAAAACTTCATTATAATCAATTCCCTCTTTTTGAGCATAGGCTTCCTTGCATTGTAGTGAACATCATTCTTGTGAGAAAATCTATCTTTATTTACATATACCCATTTTCATCCAATTGCCTTCTTTCCCTTTGTGAAACTAGCTAGCTTCCATGTTTGATTCTTATGAAGGGATTATATTTCTTCATTCAAGGTTATCCTCCACTTATCTTCTTCTGTACTTCTGACTGCTTCCTTATAAGTGGTAGGAATGTCATCAATTTTAATTGCAGATGCATAAGCCACCATATTAGCATAACGAGTAGGGACTTGAATGTTCCTATTTGGCTTTCTTAATGCAATTAGTAATTGTTGCTATGGAGGTTCTTGGGTTGAAACCTCTTCTTCATCTGACTCCTCTTCTACCATTGGAGTTTTTGCATCTGCTTTATTATTTGTTAGGGTAACAATTCTTCTTTCAAACTCTACTTGTTTTAAAGTATCATCTGTCTGCTCAATATTTTCAGTTGTCACCATTCTTAACATGGTAGATTCATCAAAGGTAAAATCCATGCTAAAAATTATTTTCTTTGACTCTAGGCACCAAAGACTATATCTTTTCATAACAAAGGTGATCCCTATAAAAATTGCTTTCTTTGCATGTAGATCTAATAATATGATAGTATGCAGTGGAACCAAATACATGTAAGGAATCATAATTTATAGCAAGTTTTCTAAACCATTTCTCTAATGGCATTTTACCACCAATAGCACTAGATGGTAGGTGATTGACGAGATGACAAGCATATGTAACAACTTCAGTCCAAAATTCTCTGCCCAGCATAACATTGGACAATATACACCGAACATTCTCTAGTAATGTTTAGTTTATATGTTCTGCCACTCCATTTTGTTGTGTTGTATCCTATACTATAAAGTATCTGACAATGCCTTCATCTTCATATAGACTTTTAAAAATGCATCACTTCAATACTATCCATCATTATCTATATAGAGATGCTTGATCTTTTTGTCTGTTTGAGTTTCCACCGTCTTTTTCCATTTAAGGAAAACTCTCAGTACTTCATCTTTAGTTTCATTTTATATAACCATACTGTCTAAAAAAATTATCAATAAAGGTCACATAATAGTGTTTTCCTCCTAAAGAAGTTGTCTTGGAAAGTCCCCACACATCAGAGTGAACATAGTCCAATATACCGTCGGTATCATAGATAGCTAACATGTGCTTAATTGATTGTTTTATTATTTCATAACACTTAGCGGTTAATGATATAAAATTTCTTAAGATACTCACTTTAGTTCATATGTGGTTTTAGGCACAATTCGGAAGTGATGGAGCTAAAGTGAGTCGAAAGCATGACTGAAGATTAATTCTAACTTTTTTTCTTGAAGCAAGAAGAAGATAATTAAAAGACAAGAAGAAGACAAGAAAAATGAAAGCATAAAATGAAAAGAACGTGAGTTGCATGATTATGCATGGAATTTTACATGCAACTTACATTAATTTAGTAGTCATGTAATAAGTTAATTAATGGACAATGTATAAGGTGTCTATAGAGTTAAGGTGCAACAGGTGGAAAGTGCATGTGGTGGAAATAAATGGACCAAAACAAATGCACAATATGAAGAAAACGTAATAGCATAAAGAGAAGTAGAAACGACGACATAGTGGAGCTAGAAACGCAGCAACATAAACACATTGCACACCAAGACGACGACACATAGCTGGGTAGGGAGTTTTTCTTAATAGAAAAAGATAGCGTAGAGAAGGGCGTGAGGTTTGCAAGGGTTTTCGGCATGAACAGTAAGGTGGTCACTAAGTTAAATTGTCACATCAAGGAATGGCAGAGAGGAACTTGCAAGATAGGAGGGTAGCGTAGCGAGGTTAGGCAGAAACAAAAGGAAACATAAATAGTGGAGATGTACCACAACATTAAATTGTTACATCAATAACATAATGAGGAGAATAGTAAGGCAATAGAAATGGAGTGAAGGCAGTAGCATGAAACCAAAGGTTTGGAAGGCATAAACAAAGCTTGCGACAGAAAGAGGAGACTGCTAGAGGGGTCTTCGGTAAGGTTATTAATAAGGGTTGAAACATTTTTCGGGAGAGACTCATAGAGGGGTAACATCTCAACACCGATTCGGAGGTAACATCAACGCTGATGACTCGGGTTAAGTGTTTTTCTTTGTTTTAGTTATTTCTTTCTCTCATTAGGAATTGATTATGTTATTTTGTGTTTATTGTATTGGGTATTGTGAAAAGATGATTTTAATGCGTTCATTAAATCATTTAATTGTTATATTGAAATTCGTGTGTAGTGACTAATGATTCGCAATCATTAAGGATAACATGATCAGGTTAAATAAATCATCGTATGTCGTTGTTGCCTTGATTAATCAGTTTTCCTAATTTGTAATGCTACTGTCTAATTAAATCTAGATATCGTATCATAGGTTATTCGGTGGTTAAGTTTAATTAATGACCATATCTTGATTAAACAAAACCTAAGGACAAAATTATGTTAATTATTAACCCGTGATTAATAGTTGCTAGGGGAGGTTTGAGAACAACAAATAAATGAAATATGCTTAATTAGGGTGTAGGTTGAGATTGAACCAAAGAACATGGTCTTTACTGAATTCCCCACTTTTATCATTTTTCACATGTTTTCTTTAATTTGTTTTCATTAGTTTAGTTTTATTTTATTTTTCTATTCCAAAATCCAAACCCCCCTTTTTCCTAAACACTGATTAATTTCATTTCATAAACTTTGCCCACACTCTCTGTAGAATCGACCTAGACTCACCACTGCTATAGTAGTAGTCTAGTTTTTATTTTGACTAGCGTTACGAGGCGCTGTCAACTTTGGCGCCGTTACCGGGAGTGTGATGTTTTAGTTTTGTTTGTGATTTAATTGATGTTTTGTATATATTTATTCCTAATTGATTTCTTTTCAGTTATTTTATGATCTTTTCTTTATTTTGTTTCTTGTTTGTGATTTATTAAAAAGAACATAGTTAGAAGTAATTTTTTCTTTAACTCTTCCTCTCAATCTTATAACCAATGTTGGGCTGATCAACTTAACTTTAGTTATGGATGGGATAATCAACCAAGGCCCTATCCAAAAAAACCTCACATGGAGGAGCCACATGTGACACCTGAAGATCACAATTTTGTAACGTGAGGAGGAAATATGGAATCGAGCTAGTGACCCTAAACAAAGATGCTTCTTGGGAGGCAACCAAATAGAAGTAAATTTATTTTGTTTACATTTTTGCATTTTTTATATGCATGTCTGTTCTTTGTTCGTTTATTACAAGAAAACAAACATTTTCTTCTTTCTATTGATTTTAGGACTATATAGTCATGATTAGAGTGTGAATTGACTAGAGAATTTCCTAGCAACTTTAGTATGTACTTTTACTCTTATGATTGGTTGATGTGCATTATCTTTATAAGAGTAGTGACTAGTAGTAGACAAAGCCAGTGATATTTTGAGCCTTGTTTTACTGAAACATTCATATCAGTCTCATTCTCTTTTGATTATGTGTGATCTTTATGACATGTATATCCTGATTTTGCCTTGAATTTCTATTCGAGACCAAATTTTATCACATGCATAAACATGGATATGATTAGGCTTTTTTCCTTTTTGAACTACATTAGCCAAATAACTTACCCATTATATGATTTTTCTTTTTGAAAAGCCCCCTTTGAGCCTTATTATCCTTTCTTTTTATATCAAATGTATTATATGCTCTATACTTAACCAGATGTCCTACCCAAGCTATAAAGATAGTGGAACATTTGTGATTGGTGAGTTTGTGGATGTACAAAAGAGTAAGTGTGGGGGTGTACATATGTGCGGGTTGATTAATGTTGGGATGTTTTGTTATGTCTTATCATTGAAATTCCTATGTTGATGTAGTTTATTTTAATTTTTATAAGGAAAAGAAAGAAAGAAAAGAAAAACAAAAAAGAGATGAAAAGAAAATGATAAGGAATGAAATAAGAAAAAGAAAAAGAATGAATTATCAAGGAGGAAGTGCATCTGAGTTTGTAAAGTTATTCATAATTAATGCATCTTCTTAGAGTTGTAATGAATGTGTTATTTGTGTATGTTGAATATAAGGTAGATGCTAGCTTGGAAAGTTAACTCTTTTGTGGTTTCAATGTATTGTCATCAATTATATGAGTGATTCCTTTAGATTGGTATATGCTTCATACGGTTTATGTGTGAGAGTTGAATTGGGCAGTGAAATATGAATGTTACATTAGTCATAGGTGACGGTACCCAGTTTTTGATGAGTGTTAACTTGTGCACTTGATGTCACATTGAGTGTTGCTTTGTTTCACTAGCTTTAATGACTTTCATGTTACTTGACCTAAATACATCTTACCTTATCTTTACCCACATTACAACCTTGAAAAGTCCTTTGATCCTTGATTTTGCATATGAACATTAATGGTAGAGAAATAAAATGATATGCAAAGTTGTGGAATGACATAATCATGAATGTTATTGAGTATACCTATGGATATATTTTAGTTAAACATGTTTTTCTATTCTATCATTAGATTGCTCAATTTTTAAACAAATGTTGTTTTTGGGTCTATGAGCTTAATTTTGATGTTTTGCCGAGGATGAACAAAAGCTAAATGTGGGAGAAATTGACATGTGCTTAATGATAGTTTTATTATTTCATAACACTTGGAGATTAATGAAATAAATTTGCTTAAGATATTCACTTTAGTTCATATGTAGTTTTAGGCACAATTCAGAAGTGATAGAGCTAAAGCGAGTCGAAAGCATGATATTTGGATCATTTTTTGAAGATTAATTCTCACTTGTTTTCTTAAAGCAAGAAGAAGAAAATTAAAAGAAAAGAAGAAGACAAGAAAAATGAAATCACAAAATGAAAAAACATGAGCTACATGATTATACATGGAATTTTACATGCAATTTACGTTAATTTAATGATCATACAATAAGTCAATTAATGGACAGTGTATAAGGCATATATGGAGGAGCTAAGGTGAAACAGGTGGAACGTGCTTGTGGGGGAAATAAATGGATCAAAATGCATGCATAATATAAAGAAATGGCAACAACATGAAGAGAAGCAGAAACGATGACGTAGTGGAGCATAAAACGCAGTAGCATAATAGAAGCAAGCAGGAAACGCAACACTTAAACACGTTCAACACCAAGATGACGACGCACAGCTGGGTAGGGAGTTTTTTTTAATAGAAAACGACAGTGTAGAGAAAGGCGTGAGGTTTGCAAGGGTTTTTTGTGTGAACAATAAGGTGGCCACTAAGTTAAATTGTTACATCATGGAATAGTGGAGAGGAACTTATAAGATAGGAGGGTAGTATAGTGAGGTTAATAAGAAACAAAAGGAGATGTGAATAGTGGAGGTATACCACAACATTAATTTGTCACATCAATAGCAAAATGAGGAGAATATTAGGGCGATATAAATGGAGTGAAGGTAGTAGCAGGAAACTAAGGGTTTGGAAGGCATAAACAAAAGCTTGCGACAAAAAAGAGGAGGAGGTGCTAGAGGGGTCTTCAGTAGGGTTATCAAGGGGGTTGAAACATTTTTTCGAGAGAGACCTATATAGGGGTAACATCCCGAGAGGTGACATTGACGCTGATGACTAGGGTTAAGTGTTTTTCTTTGTCTTAGTTGTTTTTTTCTCTCATTAAGAATTGATTATGTTATCTTGTGCTTATTGAAATGGGTATTATGAAAAAATGATTTTAATGCATTTAGTAAATCATTTATTTGCAAACCTATTGCTAGAATTTGATGTAATCTATAATTGTTATGTTGAAATTCATGTGTAGTGATTAATGATTCGTAATCATTAGGGATAGCATGACTTAGGTTAAATGGCACATCGTATGTGGTTGTTGACTTAATTAATCGATTTTCTTAATGCTACTGTCTAATTAAATCTAGAAATCGTATCCTAGGTTATTCGATGGTTAGGTTTAATTAATGATCATATCTTAATTAAACAAAACTTAAGGAAAAACTCGGGTTAATTATTAACCCACGATTAATAGTTGTTAGGAGAGGCTTGAGAATAACAAATCAATGAAATATGCTTAACTAGGGTGTAGACCGAGATTGAGCCAAAGAATCGGGTCCCTGTTGAATTCCTGACTTTTATCAGTTTTTGCATATTTTCTTTAATTTGTTTTCATTAGGTTTGTTTTATTTTATTTTATTGCTCTAAAATCCAAACCCACCGTTTTCCTAAACGCCGATTAATTCCATTTTATAAACTTTGGACACACTCTTTGTGAGATCGACCTAGACTCACTACTACTATAGTAGTAGTTTAGTTTTTACTTTGATTAGCATTATGACGCATTGTCAATAGCTGTTCCAAGTTTTACCGTTGTCTTCTTCCCTTTGACACAATGTTTACAAAAATACAATTTGCAAGTCTTCACACCTTTCAACAATCCTTGATTTTCTAAGACATTCAAGGATTTTTCACCTGCGTGCCTCAAGTGCATATGCCATAACCTGGTTATTTCTAACTCTTTCTTATCTCTAGAAGTTGTTGCTACTATTGTTCAAATAACAGTAGTACCTAGATAATGGTCTAATATATTATTCTTCCATACTCCCTTTAATACCATAAGTGCACCAGAGATGATCTTCATCACTCTATATTTTGCTACTTCCTTAAGACCCTTTTCTTTTAAGGCCCCTACAAAAATAAGATTCTTTAATAGACTTGGCACATAACAAACCTCTGTAAAGATTCTGATTGATCCATCTTGATTACTCAAATGAATGGAACCAATCCCATGTGTGTTAAGAGGTAAGTCATTTGTTGCGTGAATAATTCCATCTTCTAGTTCTCTAAAATCATAGAACCAATCCTGATCAGGACACATTTGGTGACTACATCCTGAATCAGGCATCCATACACTAGAAGAGCTAGTTAATGATGTAACAGCAAGTGAAAAATCTGAGTCTTCATCATTACACTCAACTATATTTGAATTTGCAACTACCTTTCCTTTATCAGGTTTGCCTTTATTTTGAGTTTAGAACAATCCTTTTTCTAGTGCCCTTTGTCCCATCAAAAGGCACATTCATCTTAACTCAATTTGGGCCTCAACTTCGATCTCCCTTTCTTTCCTTTGGTCTAACTCTACACGCAGCCTCTGACCATCAAAGCTTCTGCTGCTTCATTTATACATTCTTCCATTTTCTTCCTTCTCAATTCTTGACTGTACAAAGAAGTTGTAACTTCACTAAAAGACACAATAACCTTCCTAGAAAGTAGAGTATTTTCAAGAAACTCAAACTCCTCAGGAAGGAATCCTAATAACACCAAAGCCAGATCTTCATCTTCAAATGTCACATCCAAATTCATTAAATTAGTAACTAATTGATTAAAACTGGAGATGTGATCATTTATAGTGGTACCTGAAATATATGAGAAACAAAACAATCTCTTCTTCATATGGAGCTTATTCTGATTGCTTTTCTTTAAGAATTTTTCCTCCAATGTTTTCCACAATTTATATGAAGAAGTTTCTTTCGAGAAAGCATATTTTTGCTCTCTAAAAAGACACGATCAAATTGTACTACATGCCAAACAATTTATATTCTTCCAATCTTTCTTATCAACAACATTTGTTTTCTTTTCTTTAATGGCAATATCAAGACCTTACTGAAAAAGAGGGTTTTGAACCTCACTTTGCCACTTGCCAAAATGACTCGTAACATAAAAAACCTCCACTGCAAATCTTGCATTTATCATTACAGTTCTTGCCAGAATGGACGAGGATGCAGCAGTCGATATGGATGGCGTAGAGTTTTTCTATCTTCTGTCATCTTTTCTACAATTTTTATTTAATAACTGTCGATGTAGAATGTCAAAAGCCCAAGGAAATCTTTTCTAATGTGGAAGATTGGACTATGTGTAACCACGGAGCATACTAAGAAGAAACCTTGGCTCTGATACCAATTGTTATTGAAACTTGGGTTAATTTCTACCAATAATAACAAATTCACATTGAGCACTATTACATAGGTGAATAGAGTTTGAACGATTGTACTAAAAAATCACATCAAGTAAACTTTTAGGAAAGATTGGAGGGATCACAAATGGTCCCACTTAAAACCTAATCTCCTTAGATAAAATTTTCCTAGACATGTAATTTAATAGCATAATAATTCACTACAACTATACCTTAAGAATAGATATTAAAGAAATGAATAAAGAACACCAGATTTTAACGAGGTTCAATCAATTATGCTTATGTCCTCGAACACTACTAAATTAATATTTTGCTATTTAAGAAAATAATACAAGTGAAATATTACAAAAAGAGAGAGAATTTTTGTCTTAAGAAAAGATAGACAATTTTGAGATGATTAAAACTAAAGGAGGAAGGTTTATTTTATAAGGGAAGCAACCTCCCACAAATCCATATTTTCCCGATATGGGATTTGTGATTGTGGGATGAGCCACAATCGCTGACAATTCAACACACACATAAACAATTGCAATATTTCTAGCTTGAATTTCATCCCGGATGAAACGACAATCAACTTCTATATGCTTTGTTCTCTTGTGAAACATAAAGGTGGCAGCTATATGAATAGTGGTCTGACTATCACAATATAGTCATATAAGTTGCGAGTGGGGACATTCAGATCAAGAAATATAGTTTTTAACCATTTCAATTGACATGTTGTAACAGCCATAAACCGATACTATACCTTAGTAGATAATCTTGATACCGTAACTTGATTTTTGTCTTCTAAAAGATTAGAGACTGATGCAACATGACAAAATATTCGTTCAAAGATCGTCGAATAATTGGACAATCAGTTCTATCAGAATCGTAGTATACATATAATTATAGGTCATTATGGGACGATCAAAGAAAAATTCCTTGAGCTAGCTTCCTTTTGAGATAACGAATTATATAAAGAGCAGTATTCCATTGCTCTTATTATGGGCATTGCATAAATTGTGCGAAAATATGCATAACTGTACTAAGTTATAGGCACAAGATGGTCAAATAAATCAATTACCCAACTAGATGATGATACTTCTCAAGTTCTTTAATCTCCTCTCTTTGGGTCAAAACCAAATTGTGATTTGTATCAAGAGGAAAAGGAGATGGCTTGGCTCCCAACAAACCTATCTCAGTACATAATGTCTAGTGCATACTTTCGTATGCACAAAAATATCCCTTCTGACCCTTAATAATGTTCCTATTATTTTGTTTAATCACCAAGTCATCTACATATACTAATACACTTAAGAACACACCATCTTTGTGATAAGTAAACAACTAATAGTCAGCATGAGATTAGTTATACCCATATTTCTTCAAAGTTGTGGTAAGTTTAGCAAACTAATTAAGAGAAGCCTGATGCAAACCATCAAGAGATCTTATAAGTCAACATACCTTGCCTTCTTTATGGCTAAAGATATTTGGAGGTAATTGTATATAAATTTCTTCATCAAAATCACCATGGAGAAAAGTATTATGCACATCCATCTAAAAAGTTCACAGGACTTAGATGCTGCAACAACTAAGAGGGTGTGCACAATAACCATTTTAGCTACTAGAGCAAATGTCTCATTAAAATTGATCCCTTCTATATGATTATCTCCATAAGCTTAGCTTTATGTCTCTCAATAGTAACATCAGAGTTGAATTTGATCTTTTAAGCCCATTTGCATCTAATCGCTTCCTTGCTAGATGGTAATGTTTCTAAAGTCCATTATTCATATTCATTATCAGGTGCTTAAAGACTACATGAAATCATTAATATTCATTATTAGGAAAGTGAAACAAGTTTTTCATTACTCATTTTGGAACCAAGTACTCTAAACCCAATATTTACGTCTGAATTGGACCTGCTTCATTAACAAACTTGTCATACCTAATATGTTAATCAAGTCCTGCAATTTGATCAAGAAGTTTGTAACTACAGTGTAGCTCAACTTATAATCTAATAGATAAAAAGGAAAGGGTCCTCTAAAGAGCTTCTTAAAACATATTCTGACTAACTTACACATTATTTTGTTTAACAATGCTCGATCCATATGTAATGCCAATTGCAGATATGCTATGTAAAAGCATTTTTTGTAGGTCCATTGTCTATGCACGTAAAGCTTCTCTTACAGTATGCTTCCAATAGTTATTGATTTGTTTTAGCAATTCATAAAATCTCTTTACTAGAAATCTATGTAGGACCTGGAAAGTTTATTTTTATCTTCTAATGGTGCTATATATCCACGTCCCGATATGCATAAATTAAGAGCAAAGAAAATTCCAAAATAAAGAACGAATATATATGATTGTTTACATTAATATTATCTAAAGTAATTAGGACAAACTTAGGTGTCTTATTCTAGTTCTTGATAAAACCTCTATCGTACGAAACTTTTTATAAAGAAGTTTAAATGACTTGAAACTTTCACTAACTGAAACTAGAATTAAAGAGATTTAAATCCATAAGTTGACACCTAAAATGAATAACGATTATCCTTTTAATGTCTCTCTTAAATTAGCCTTAAATTCTGTCTACTTCAAACACTTTAACTATTTGACCATAATAAGTTTAAATTTCCAGTATCCCCTCATAAACTTAATTATTTTCCTTCTTACATCCTGAGAAACTTTTTGAATTTATTGAAGAGTTCAATTGGTAGTAGTTTTGTTAATATATTCACCACTTAATCACAACTCATCATATGAGTCATCTCCACGTCACCATCTTTCACATGCTCCCGTATGAAGTGAAAATGCACACCAATATGTTTGCTCCTTTCATGATGCATTAGGTTCTTTGCCAATTCAATCACTGACTTATTATCCACTAGAATTTCTGTTAGCTTCTCTTGAGCAAAGTTCATCTCTTTTAGTAACTTACACAATCGCAAGGAGTGACATATGTATGAAGATGCGACAACATATTCCACTTCACAAGTTGACAAAGTAACTGTAGTTTGTTTCTTCAAAATCTATGTAAATGTCGTGCTTCTTATGAAAAATACAAAACTCGTAGTGCTCTTTCTTTCATCTATATCTTTTCTATTTCGGTAAACATGTGCTTGTAGGTACACATATGATTGCTAGCATCGGTGTCCAAGTTCCATACTGAATCATTATTGGGGTCAACCTCCTCACTTGCTAGCAATACTACACCATCACCTCCTTTCTCTTCCTTTTTCTCATTTTAATTTTCTTCTTATTGTAATAACATTCCACTGCATAATGGCCATAGTGTTTATAATTATAACATTGAACATTATACTTACTTGATTTTCTTCTTCTTTGAGCTCGACCTTCCCTATACGAGTTTTGTTGGTTTTGATATTCCTTATTCTGTTACCATTCTTGTTCTTAACCATGGCCTCTATCGTAACCTCTACCTCATCCTCTATAGCCACCACAGCTTCTACCACAACCTCTACCACGACCTCCTTCACTAATGTCCAACTTATCTTCTTTTAGTGTCACCTTGGCTTGAAGTGCTTCCTCCAACACCTCTTGCTTCTTTTTCTTCTTTTTTCGTTTATAAGCCTCTAAGAAACTTGATAGCTCATCAATGATCATCACTACCAAGTTTTTAGACTTTTCTTTTACACACACCATATTCTTAAAATCATCACTTAAGGACCTTAGTATTTTCTCTATTACTCTACCATCACTTATTACTTCACCATTTCTTTTAAGTTGGTTCACCACTATTTGTAACCTTGTAATATAATCGAACACATATTCTGACTCTTTCTTTTTTAAATCTTCAAACTTACCTCTAAGTGTTTCTAGGCACTTGTTTCACTCAGTCCTCACCTTTTTATGCTTTTTCAAGAATCTCCCATGCCTCCTTTGATTTTGTCACGCTATTGATCTTCTTAAAACCAGATTCGTCAACTACTTACAAAAGGAGCCATAATGCAGTTTTATATTTCATATGAGTCTCTTTTAGCATCTTTATCTGATTCGTTGACATAATATTCATTGTTACTGATTCATCATAGCCATTCTCAACTACATCCTGTACATCTTGCACACCAAGCAATGCCTTTATTTATATACTCCGATTTTCATAGTTATTTTTTATAAGGCATGATAATGGAACTTGTCCAAGTGGCATCATGCCGAAGATTGTCATGGCTCTGATCCCACTTTGTTAGAGTCTAATGGTGTATTCAACACTTTTAGGTAGAGAGAAGAGAATAACAACAAGCCAATTTCTTTGTATTATCCACTCTTTCTTATAAGCCTAAAAATTAGATGAAAACTCTAGAAATTCGTAAAATAATAAATAAAAAACAGAATTCTAAATAACACAGTTAATTATGACCATCCTTCACTAGAACATTCGTAACTTTTATAGAGCATTCCAAATGACTTAAAACTTTCATTATCTAAAACTAAACTTAAAAGCTTTAAATCCATAGGTTACACACCTAAAATGACTAATGTTTATCCTTTCAAATTCTCTATTAAATCAGCCTTAAATTCTGTATTTTAACATATTAAGTTTAAAGTTGCAACATAAAGAAGATAAAAAATGGTGAAATAAAAATGTCTAGTGTAGAAAGAGAAAAGAACATGACAGTAGAGAAACAAAAACCTTTTTATTATTCACTCTCACACACCAACTATAGCAGAAAGATAATAAATATATATAAGCTTTAAGTCCAAACAATTAGGAAGCATGTAGCCTCACTTTTAGTGGTGAATAGATAAAATATTATCCCTAAACTATAGCAGCAGAAGAAAAAAAGGTGGTACATGTTCTGATAAAGAGAAAAAAATAAAACTTTAATTAGTCAATAGTCCCTTTTATTTCAAGCATGAAAAAAAACTATAACTATACTGCAAAACTTTTGTAGCTTGCTCTCTGTCAAAGTTTTTGTTAACATATCTGTTGGTTGCCCTTCAATGTTGTAGTAACTCAATTCTATTTCTCCTTTAGAAATAGATTCTCTGATGAAATGGTTCCGAATCTTATTATGCTTGGTCCTTCCTTAGGGAATTGGATTTTTAGAGATATCAATGGTAGATTTATTATCATAATAAATACTTGTTGGCTTTAGCTGTTGTTGCTTTAATTCTAGTAATATCCTTCTCACCCAAACTGTTTAAGAAGTTATTGTAGCGGCTATGTATTCAAATTATGTGCTTGATAAGGCAGTAACTTTTTGATTCTCTAATACCCACGAAGCAACTCCTAACTGCTTCACTAAGAAAAAAAACACATCCTGTGATACTCTTTCTACTATCTACACATCTAACCCAATCGCTGTCTATAAAAGCTACGAGATCACATCCTTCATTTTTTACATACCTAATCCCAAAACTTAATATGCTTTGAATGTATCTCAAAATTCTCTGGGCAACTTAGAGGTATTGTTTACTTGGATTCTGCATAAAGCATGAAATAAGGCTCACAGGAAGCATGAGATCTGACCTAGTGAGAGTGAGATACATTAAGCCACCCACCAAGCTTCTGAAGTACTTTTCATTTGCCTTCTTAACTTTATTACCAACAGACAATTTATCACTAACATTAAGGAAATTCTTAATAGCCTTACAATTCAATATACAAAACTTGTTCAAAGATCTGTAGCATATTTTTTTTTATCAAAAACAGATTCCATTTATATCTTGAGCAAATTCTAAGCCCACAAAATAATATAGTGATTCCAAATCAGTTATATAAAAACTTTCCATTATGGACTCTTTAAAAACTTTCATCAACGTAAAAGAGTTTTCAGTATAAATTATATCATCCACATATAAGCAAACCACCAAAAAATCAGTTCCATAAATTTTAACACATAAAATTGGTTCATTAGCACTCCTCAAAAAATTAGTTTTAGCAAAATAAGAGTCAATTTTGCTATACCAGCCTTGTAGTGCTTGTTTAAGCCCATAAAGTAATTTGTGTAGTTTATACACATTGTGTTCGGACCCTTTCACTTCAAAACCTTTAGGCTATTTAACATACACATCTTCATCGAAATCTTCATTAAGAAATGCTAATTTTACATTTAATTAAAAAACATTACAGCTATGACGAGCAACCACTGTAAGTATTGACCTCACCTATCTAATCGTGCAACAGGAATGAAAGTTTCAAAAAATTCAATACCTGAAACCTGAACATAGTCCTTCAACACCAAGCATGCTTTGTTCCTTTTTAATGTACCATCTATATTGTCTTTGGATTTCAAAATCCATTTGAGGCCAAGTACATCTTTCCTATAAGGCAAATCTTGCAAACTCCACTTTTGGTTCTTTTCAATAGCTACCACCTTTTCTGTCATTGCTTTAACCCATTCTTATTTATCAGTTGCATCTTTATAATAAGTAGGTTTATTGCAATACAAGCAAATTCAACGCAAACATAAATACTAGATAAACTTCTTACTGCTCTTAAAGAAGAGTCTGAAGTATAATCAGTTGAGAAAGTAGTAGGTGTATTGGAGCTGGAAGCACCTAAGCTAGAATTTGAATTGGTAAAATCTAAAGCTAAAGCCATGATTTCTTTGGCAGCTTGAACTGTATCTCCTTTTGCCCAGTCCGAAGTCTCATCTTCATTGAAAATTACATCTTGACTTAATTTTTTGGTGATGGGATTAAAAAATCGATAGCCTTTTGTTTCATTGCTATAGCCAATAAACACACACTTGATGCTTTTCTCATCAAGTTTCATTTTGACTTATGTTGGAACATAAGCATATGAAATGGATCCAAAAATCCTGAAGTAACTTACATTTGGCCTCTTACCAAACTAAGCGTTGTAAGGATTTTTCCCTTCAACAGCTCGTGTTGGCGACTGATTGAGAACATAAACTGCTATAGCCACTGCTTTTGCCCTAAAATAGGATGGAAGGTGCTTATCATTCAACATACTTTTAGCTGCTTCAATGATTGTTTTATTCTTTTACATTGCTATAGTGTATAGCTTATTATTAGCTACCGTTGAATCTTAAATTGGTTGCAAAAAGATTCAAATTCTTAGGATGTAAATTCACCCCCATGATTAATTCATAAAGTAATGATAGAATTTTCAAACTCCTTTCTACCACTGTTTTGAATTTCTTGAAGCATTCAAGAGCTTCTCTCTTTCCTTCAAAATATATGCTCATATCATTCTTGAAAAAGCATTCGTAACGATTAGGAAATACTTATTTCCTTTTAATGATGGTGTTTGCATCAATCCACAAATATCCGCATGAACAAGCATTAAAGGTTTTATTGCCCTTTAAGACTTATTCACCATAAACTTTTCAAGATGTTGTTTCCTAAAAATGCAAGGCTCACATATCTTGGAATCACTGATCTATACTGCTAGAAGTCCCTTCCCCATATCCTCCTTATGTAACTTTTGCAATGTGTTAAAATTTAGATGAGCAAACCTTTTATGCCACAGTACTAAATCATCACTTGAGGCTATAAAGGAATTAAGTTCCAATTGTGAAAACATGATAAGAAACATTTTATTTTCAGACATTTTTATTGAATGTACCAAATGCCTGCTTTTTTTTATCATAAATCAAACACTCACCATTGTCAAAGACAACATAGTATTCACTAACTAACCCAAACTCAGAATATTATTAGCTAAGTTAGGAATATACGTAACATTTTAGATATATTTTGTACTAGTTTTGCAAATCACAGACACTATGATGATACCATTCACCTGAACATGGCTATTGTTTCCCAAGGTCACTCTTGACGTCATTGAATCATCAATCTCTACAAAATAATTTTTATTTCTTGTTATATTATTGCTACAACCACTGTCTAAGTACCAAACTTTTGAAGACACAACACTATTAGCATCTAAACAAGCAATAAATAAATTCTCCAAACAATTATCTTTCTCTTCGTGAAAATTTGCTTGATTTTTGACTTTACAATTTCTTACTATATAGCCATATTTTTTACAATTATAACACTAAATTGCATTTTTAAACATGATCTTATTTATTTTTGTACCAGTATTTTTCCTCAATGTGATTAGTCTTACGACAATAAGAACATGCAAATAGAGAGTTAAAATTAAATTGGTTTCTTTCTTGGCCATATGATCTCCTATGACCTCTGCCATTACTTGAACCTCCACGCCCTCACTAACGTCCATGATTACCGTCAGATCCTCCTCTTCTTGAGGCATTGGAGTACTTCTTATCAAGCCTAGTTTGAAAAGCTTGTTCTAGAGGTGGCCCAACTGAACTATCCAATCGAGCTTCATGAGATTCAAAAGACCCGATTAGTTCAACAAATGAGTAATTAAATAAATCCTTGGATTCCTCTATAACTGCAACATCATAATCATATTTATGGGGAAAACTTCTTAAAACTTTCTCAATAATCTTTTTTTCCGACAAATCCTCAACAAATGATCGAGTTTGATTCATAAGAGAAGAGATTTTGACAAAGAAATCTTGCATTGAATATGTGGACTTTATTGACAAAGTCTCAAAATCACTACATAGAGATTGTAATTTCACCGTAACAATTTTGCTTAACCCTTGATAGTGTTCTCGAAGCAAATCCCATGCCTCTTTTGATGTTGTTGCTTCCATCACTCATGTGAATAAAGCATCATCCATACTTTGTTGGATGAAAAATAGGGCCTTCGCACCTTACTTTTGCTTCTCCTTCAACTTATTTCTCTAGGCTGCTATCAATTGTGTAGCTTGATCTGGATCTGTAAATTCACCGAGACCATTTTCCACCAAATCTCACAACTCCTGTGACTTGAATAACAGTCGCATTTTCACATATCAGAATTGATAATTTGTTCCACAGAAAATAGGAACATTAGGAGCACCCGAGGTAACATCGTTGACTGCCATTTCATTTAACTTTTCTTTTTTTTTTTCCTATCGCTGCAGACTCTCTCGCTCTCTTGCGTGCTCCCGCTATTTTTATTCTTTTTTCTCGCTTTCGATGTCTTTCTTTCCCATAGAGCTTAACAACTTGACTTTGATACCAACTGTAGAACGAGAAAAGAAGATGAAAAATGGTGAAATAAAAACGTCTTGTGTAGAAAGAGAAAAGAAGATGAAGATTGGAGAAATAAAAACCTTTTTATTATTCACTCTCACACACCAACTTCAACACAACAATAATAAATTTGTATAGGCTTTAGGTCCTCACAATTAGGAAGCACGTAGCCTCACTCTTAGTAGTGAAATAGATAAAATATTATTCCTAAACTATAGCGACAAAGAAAGAAGGTGGTATTTGTTGTCGTTATTTTGTAGTTTAGTTAGCGAGTTCTTTTTTGTTTTTTGTAAGTAGCTAACTTATGGTCTCATTGTAATGCTTGTATATAACTTTTGCTAAACCTATATATTCACCTTTTAACTTTCAAAAAAAAAAAAAAAAGAAGGTGTTACTCGTTGTGATAAAGTAGAAAAAACTAAAGCTTGAATTAGTCAACAAATAAGCTCCAAGAAGAATTATTCCTTGCTTCAAAACCTACATGTTGACAGTGTCGAGTTTCTGCAAGCCAAAGAATCAAATTTGTTCCATTAAACTGTGCCGACTTCCATGAAAAGTAACATGTGAGAACATTCTCCAGGATCTTCTTTCTCGAAGAATCAATGACAGCCCGCACTGGTGTCACTTAGTTCTCAAATGTCATAGGATTACTAATTGACCCCATTGTTTAACCATTGCTCTAACTAGGGTAAAATCCAAGGAAAGACCAAGAGTTCACTACAAGAAAAGTAAGAATTAGCGACGGAAAATTACCGACGGACAATATACCGTTGCAAATTACTGACGGAAAATCTGTTTCCGTTGGTAAAGTTGACAGAAAAATTTCGTTTAGCGACGGTAATAATATCCGTCGCTAAATATGGAGGGAAA
>JANZXR010374031.1:0-18678 GCA_027575705.1 Erythroxylum echinodendron
CAATTAAATGTTAAATTCGATAAATTAAAACTTCACATTAAACATTTTATCAAAATTACATATTCAAATTCTCAAATTAACATAACACATTTTATCGAACACTTCATACGCAATACGTATAATCTCAATCTAACCAAACATTCACGTTTAATACTAAAAACATGTTGTTTTTGTAGAAATAATACACTCATAAGAGAGTTTACCTCAAACAACGCATGATGAGTAAGACAACAATCGAAAAGTGACGGGAAAATGCGAGAGAAGGAGTCGGAAAATAGAAGATCGAATGGTTTGTGAGGAGAGAAGGGAAATGAACACGTGAGGGGGAGGGAGTTCGGCGCTCGACTTATAGTCACTGGATTACCGGCAGAACATAACATTCCGTTGGTATTCTAGGTTTTTTAACGACAAAATCACCGACAGTTACCGACGGACACACCCATTTCGTCAGTAAAAGAGCAACAATTTAATACGGTGGAAATCAAATATCGTCGGAACAATAATTCCGTTGGTAATCTAAGTTTCCCTGTCGACAGTTACCGACGGACACACAACATTCCGTTGGTAAAAGAGTACCAACTTAAGACGGTAGAAACTCAAATACCGACGGAAAACAAATTCCATCAGTAATCTAGGTTTCCTTGCCGACAGTTACTGACGAATACACAACATTTCGTCGGTACTTTAGGGTTATCTCAACGAATCGTCGACCCAAGATGTCGACGTTTACCGACGAAAACTTTATTCCGTCAGTGATTAATGCTTATCGTCTCGTTTTCATCGAAACGACAACGTTTGTGAACAATTTACTGACGGAAGACTCGATCCGTCGGTACCTAAGCTACTAGATATTGCAACAGAATTAGCTTCCGTCGGTAAATGAAAGCTTTTTACCGACAGTACGTTAACCGTCGGTAAGACAGCGAAGCAAACTAATCACAGGAGTAATTCCTGCATTTATTACCGATGGAACATGCTGTTCTGTTGGTATATATACCAACGGTCAATTGTACGTTGGTAAACGTCCGAAGCAATTAAATTGTGGGAACGTTGTGTTTTTTCCCGACGCTGTAAGTTTTGGCATCGCTATATGCCGCCGGAGATTTTGTGCAAAATTTTTCCCTCCAGTATTGCTGACAGAAGTATTTTTTGTCGCTAAATACACCGTATTTGCCGACGGAATATAATATTCCGTCGGGAAATAGCGACGGAATGGTTTTCATTGGAAATATTCCGACGCTATTAAGTGATTTTCTTATAGTGATTATTCGTTCATATAGTAAATAATTCGATCACAATTGCTTATGAAATCAAAAGTCTACTAATTTATTCAATCATCATTCATACAACAATCGAATCCTAATTACCTTACTCTAAACAAATTCCTATATAAAATATATGTAAACATATTACATAAATATTAAGACTTTGTTCTTATAAAACTACATATTGTATGTAAATGTACTACAACCTACGAACACTCTATAGGTAACGAACCCTACGTGGAAATGAGTTCACGAGTTCGTGTGACACAGTTCGCGAAGCTCGATGTACAATAGCTCTTACTATTTCCATTAAAAGACCTATATGATACAAAGTCCTAATCAACATCCTTCCACTCATCTATTTAAGAAATGCCATCACTAACAAATTATAAGTCTTCTTGGTAGGCATATTATTCCAGAGCATTCGTAACAGTTCGCCTTGAGGTTGAGGTAATGTCGCAAGCAAAGTCATATACTTTACTTCAACATTTACATAAGCTAGACCACCTCCAAAGTATAACTCTTGCATCATGTTATTAACTGAAATAACATGTTGTGTTAGATCATCTCCAGGCATTAAATGAATGTTAACTAATTGTACATACATGCTGCCAATATGTCTCTTCTATGCCTCACCTTGAATAAGCTTAGGTGTCTTCTTAATAATAGACATCTTCCTGAAAAACAAATTTTTAGGAATCAGAAGAGTGCACAAAATAAACATTTTATTTTGTCGAACATATAGCGAACTCATGCTCATATAATGGAAATAATTTAATTCTATTAGCAATTTATTGCACTAATCAAATTATGCTATTAATATCTAATTAATTGGAAATTTATTTCTAATCTAATCATATTCAAATATGACTAAGTTAAATTGAATTAGAAACTTATTTCTAATTTAAATTATAATTAAACTAATCAATTTATCTTAGCTTAATTAGAAACTAATTTTTAATGAAACTCTTATCTAATTTCAACTAAACAAATTAGTATCGATTTAATTAGAAAACGTATGTCTAATTTTAATTCAACAAAAATAAACTTATTTCTAAGTTTATTTTAACTAAAAAATTAGTTTAAATTAATTTTTTATTATATAAAGCTAATTTATTTTAATTAGAATCTAATTTAACTAAATTAATTAGTTTGTGTAAATTAGAAAACTTATTTCTAATTCTTTATGTTACAATTAGTTTAAGACATCAATATAAATATTAAGATATAGCCTAGCGTTAATGTGGTTATCAAAGCTTAAGCCTTCAATCCTAATAAATGAAAGTCATACATGATGGGTTCCAGTCATAGCGCATTAGGCAATACCTAGACATGACCATTTAATAGTTGCTGGCCCAAAAAAAAGGTTAACTTTAACCCTTTTCAGTTGCTAGCCCAAAAAAAAGGTTAACTTTAACCCTTTTCTACGTATCATGACAGCCCATTTCACAAGCCACTTCTTAACATAATATGTAACATGTTTTGAGTGAGATGCCACGTGCTTCTTCTTTGGAAAAAACAAACTAAGTGTTGTTAAACTTTGTCTTCTTCCTTCTCTTCTCTTTGCTTTTCGTTCTTCGTTTTTTTATCTCTTCTCAAACAAGCAGAAAGCAAAACTTTGCTTCTAACAGTAGATACAAGACGAGGAAAACGAGCCCCATTGTCTAGTGGTAGTTTCACTTCTCAAACAGATGAGAAAAAAAACTTTTACGCACATGGCCTTGGTTAAACCAACAAAAAAAAACTTGGAACTACAACAAGCACACATATATATTCATGATAGTAATAGATATGCAGTGTATCATATTCTATCTTTCAACTATATCTCAATTCTTGGTGTTGCAAAAAACAAAACCAAACTTCTAAAGAGAGAAGTAATCTATTTTCGATACTGCGTATGAATTTTGACATACCAAAAGCTACAAAACAATCACAAGTACAAAAAAATCATGAATATATATTTCAAATCGTACGCATGCATATATAACAACAAACCAATTCTTTGATAACAATGTTAGATTATTATGAAACAAAGAAAATAATCATATAGATTATTAAAATAGGATCTTAGCATATGCATACAAAACAAAATCATATACTTGGACTATTGTTTATTTCCACCGCCTAAAAAACCACTTTTCTGCATATCTTTGTATTTTCTATTCTTGTTCTTTGTTTGAATAACCACGTAGAAGGAAACAACACACGCAGAGAAAGTTCATTTTCGTTCTTTAGTTTTTACATTAAAAAAAACTTAACTACCTTTGGTAGTTATTGAAAGAACAATGACCATTAGACCCCTCATAGGTGTGTATGATCTATTAGTTTAGGTCACAGTCTCACAGACACTCCCAAAAGATGATAAAAGCCGAATTAGGACCTATAATAACTTACTAGTTACTATCTTCATCCTCATCATATTCTACGTTATTATTATTTATGGTTTGACTTAAAATTAAATTAAATCACTTATTTACTTTCAAGATAATAACTTCTTAATTATTTAAAACCTTAATTGTGTATATACGTGAGGGTTCACACTTCAGAGCATGAATAAAGAAGTTGAAGAATATAAATGAACAAGTTTGAAAGAAAACCATGAGTAAGAAAGAGAGTTAAGTAGGTTTAATTTAATAAAAAATATGAGGAATCGTTATAAAGAGAGAAGTCTGATGTAGGGGCCTAGGTGGAATTCAGCTCATAAATCATGAGAATTGCAAAAGTAGAAAGACCAAAATTTTGTTATAATAATTACTCTCTTATAGTATATACTGAAAATTAGGAGTAAATTACCCTTTATGTTTAGTTTTATGGAAATTTAGATTTAAAATGAAGGGAATAAAATTTATTTATGATGAACACGAATAAATAAAATAGCAAAAAAACTTATTATTCTAGAAACTTTTATGCTCCTTTTCTTTTGGTGATGTTTATATTTTATTCTTATCAGTAAATTGTAAATTTTAATTTTGTTTATCATTTTTCAAAATTTTAATGTTATTTAAATTAAATATTTATGCATTCGTCTCATTTCAATAAAAGTACCATAACTTGTACATACATATTTTTCATGCCAAGTAGCCATGGATTAAATACTCTTTAAGTCATCAACTCTATATAAATTATAGTGTTATTATCATTACTTATAAATTGAGTAATTGCTATACAAAAATGAAAAAATTTTGTTTATTTTAATTCTCAAGCTTAAGATAGTTTTTATTATTTTAAATAGTTAGTACTATAGTTTATTTTATACTATGCAATCTTTTAAGTCACTACAACAGATAAGCTTATTAGCGAGGAAACTAAACGTCGCTACGAAAAATAATCATTGCCCTAATGTTTGCTAAATCCTGGTAGAAAAACAATATCCGCAATGTTTTCTTGAAATTATCTTTAAAAAGTTATGGATACATAATAATTTCATCAGTAAAACATATAATCAACGAGAATGAAGAACATCGTACACAGGATTTTGCGACATATATGTTTCATAGATCAAAGTTTTTACCTATTAAACCATAGTCGTAGGTAATTTTTTTTGTTGACGATTTTTTATAGCAGAATAGTTTTAGTTACTAATTGTTTATTATAGGTAAATGTTTTTAGAGATGTCCTAGACGTAGGTAACAATATTTTGTGACAATTTTTTTAAGTAGCTAAAAGTTTTTAGTGATGATTCTGTTTTTGTGGCATAATAGTTTTAGCTACTAATTTTTTGTTATAGGTAAATGTTTTTAGAGACGTTCTTGTAAACATAGTTAATAACATTTTATGATAATTTTGTTTTGGTAGCTAATTTTTTTAGTGACAAAAGTTTTATTTTAAATTTAAATTTTATTATAATGTTAAAAACAAATTTATTTTAATTTATTACAATTTTTAAGGCAGCTTGAAGTATAAATTAGTTACATTTTATAATTTATGTTACTGACATATTTTTTAAATAATAATAAATTGAAATAAAATAAACATAAAAAATGGAATGCATTTTATAAAAAAAATAATTACAGGTCGTATAAAAACTATGACTCCTCATCGTCTTCACTACTACTGACATGCTTTGAGCTTAATAATTGTTTAACCATCTTTTTAAGCTTGTTCACTTCTTTTACATTACGATCTAACTTCTTTTCCGTACATTGTAACTTAGTCTTCAATGCTTGGTTTTCCTCTTGAAGCGCTGTGACATATGTTGGTCATGACAAAGATGCACGAATAGGCTTAAGGTCAAACCCAAGACCTTTGATATAGCCTGATCTTGTATCAAAGACATTGTTGCAAATGTTATCGACATTGGGCTGATTCCCCTCAGACAATGATGTCTGCAACAACTCTTACATCTTGTCTACAATTTAAAGTACAAAATCGAGTTAACTAAAAAATTATTACATAGTATTACATAGAAAAATAAATTGTAATATTAATTTGTTTATACTTACATAATTATTTTGTGCCTCTTCAAACATACAACTTTGACCTTCCTTGTAACGTGTTAGCTTGTACAGTGTGATCCTATCACACTGTTGTCCTTGGAGTTGTGTTTGGCTCAATTATATGAATTTAAAAAATTAGAAGATAGTAGAATTTATTGTATTAAGAAATAGAATAATAAGTTGAAAACATTACACTTACAAATTCTTGTCGGATGACAATAAATGATTAGGAGTCGGTGTTAAGCGGAGTCTTCATTTTTTTTTCTGCTCACCTTGGTTTTCTCACACTTTTCATAAATTAAGAGAAGTAGTCATGAAATGTATAAACAAAAATAATGGAAGGAAATATGAAGAGAAAAAAACCTGAACCTTCGCTAAGGCCCAATAATAACACATTTCACTCCAATTTTCTGTACTTACCTATTCTAGAACATGTATCCTTGCCTCTTCATCAGAAGGGAAAGACTGGTAATATTTATAAAGTCTATATCGATGATCCTTGACCCTTTGTTTTAACAGTGAATTAACACAGCTTGAAACCTTAAGGTTTTCGATATCAACGATAATGAGCATCTGTGAAGAACACGTATAAGTTAAGTTACTATTTTTGTTAAGTAAAATCGCAATACATATAATCAAATGAATTGAAATATTACCGAAACTTTGTCCCAAGCATTTTGGAGCAAATTGTCTTCCTTCACCTGCCTGACATACTAAAGGGAAGGCAATTCATTCCTCACAACGATGCCAAACTCACTAGACAATTTTGCAGATTGGATCTTATCTAGAGGGCAATGTTGCGTGGGGTCAATGGTCACTAACAACTTGCTGTTCGTTACAACATTCATTCGTTGCAAATCAGCTCCTTTTGTGAAACCTCTACCTCGTTTTTTTAATGCTAGTATTGAAACTTGAAAACTAAAAAATCATAATAAAAAAACACAATAAACATGTAATGAGTAATTTCAACATTAATGTAAATATGTTTGGTTAATAATAACAGACATGAAGATCCCTCATGACTAACATACGATGTTGGTATGGGTTATTGCCGACTGTCTTCATTCGAGGATGCAATTATTGGTTGTTGAACGATGGGGTCGAACTGAGTTGGATGTTGTGTGGGAGGAATTTCTTCGATCATTACCACCCTCTTTCTCTTATTTCTACCAGGTGTCATTATATTGAATATGTGTAAAATGAAATATGAACATAACATATAATTTTAACTCAAACATCAATTTTCATAGGAATATAAGGACATCAGTAGTCAAATATTAAACGTGCAGTATAACATTTTGAAAAAACATAAGTGAAATGTTAAAAATATGCATCTAGTCATCTTAAATTAACATAAGTAAAACATCAACAACATAAGGCTATTATGAACATAATATTTCAAACAACACAAACAATTTATTTACATTCAATCATCATAATCAAGATTTTAAAAATCATCATCATTAAGTACATTATCGTTGGATTCTTTATCGCTAATATATTTGAGCAAAGTATCATCATTGTCATTCAAGTTGTCCTAAGTATATAGTCTTCTTCTGTTTGTAAGATAAGATGGGTTTGGACTTCATTTAGTTGAACTATGTTGGTCTTGACATCTCTCTTATAGAATGATGATATAACTACATCTTCTACTGGAATGCCTTCGTTATTGAACTCTAACCAAATATCTTAATAGACATCATCTGCAACCTCATCCAATTAACCAATATCCCTTTTACAAAAATCAAATACATTACTTTGTTGAAGCTTTTGAACAATCTTTCAATTGCTACCCAATACAGTATCGTTGATGTAGAAAACTTGTTTGACTTGACTTACAAGGACAAAAGGATCATTATCATACTATGTCTTGCAAACATTTATGCTAGTAATATGCCTGTTCACTTTTATGTATGTTAGATCAAATCATTTGCATTTAAGTAGAACAACCTTATTATCTTTGATGTAATGCAACTCTATTATTTCAAAAATGACATCGTAGAAGTCAATGATTTCTTCGTCATGACATCCTTTAACGACAACCCTACTATTTTGACTTCTAACTCGACTATCTCGATCTTGTATGTGAAATCTCACCCCATTAACAATGCAACCTATGTATTTCTTCCCACAAATATGAGGACCACAAACCAACATATATAATGTTGTTATTTCTTCTTACATGTTATAGTTATGTAACCGTATCATCTGTATGACAAATTGAAAATAAATATAAGGATGACACATATTCTCATATTTTCATAATATATAATTAATATAAAACTTACTCGATTTCTAAACCAATATACAAACTTTTGCCTATGTCTTTCTTCAATATTAAAAATCTCTTTTTTGCGAATTGTGTCTTTGTGCTCTTTATTTAAAAAACACAATGACGGTAAGATCTCAGAGTGAATGAAGAACATTGTAATATGATTGCTTGAATGAAAAGGAATATACGTACTCCATGTATATATCTACTTTCTCACAATTGTTCAAAATATACTAATGGGCGATTTCAAATTCATCTGTAGTTAACTCAACTAATTTACCCACACCAAGTGGCCTAACTTTTTGGGAGAAAATAGACAACTCACCATCGTCATGAAAATCAAAGTTACATTTTGGTCTATTAAATCTTGTCTCCACATCAGTTAAGTAAATTGAACAAAAAGTCAAGCATTTATTTGCTATATAAGCCTCTCCAATAGACCCCTCTAGTCAAGCTCTATTACATACATAGTGCTTAAGATAGCATAAAAACCTGAACATAAACAGTTATAAACTTAGGAATTATTACAAAGAAATAACATAGAAAAAACTTATTAAATTTAATATGATTTAACCTTCAATCATAAACATCCATCGAAACTGAACCGTTCCATAAAGTTTTGCTTCATAAGGTAAGTGAATTGCCAAATGAACCATAACATCAAAAAATGATGGGGGAATAATAGTTCAAGCTTACATAAAATCAATGCTATGTGTTTTTCCATTTTATCAGGCTTTTTAACTTTAAATGTATTGCAACATAATTGTTTAAAAAACTCTCCCAATTGACCCAAAGTAAAGGAAACTTCCTTTGGCAAACACCCACATATTCCAACAGGAAGTAATCGTTGCGAAAGTATATGACAATCATGACTTTTCAACCCTGATACTTTTCCCTTTTTAACATTCATACAACGACCTATATTTGATGCATACCGATCAGAAAATTTGACTGATTGGAGGAATTGACAGAATGATTATTTCTCACTTTTTGACATGTTATAACAAGCAGGGAATAACGTATGAGTCATCATATCTTCTTTTCAAATGCAAATCCTTTATAATAATCATGTCCTACAAGTTTAGTCTAACCTTAATTGTGTCTTTGGATTTTCCATCAATTCCCATGATAGTCCTTAAAATGGACTCACAAATGCTTTTCTCAATAGCATGACATTAAGATTATGCCTCAATAGTAATTCCTTCTAATATGGCAAGTTAAAAAATATGTTTTTTTGTCTAATTCAATTCGAGATCATTTCTCTTACGCTTTCTATTACTTGGGTGTTTGCCATGTGTAATGTCACCCAAATGTGATAGTTGGTAAACAATATCATCACCAGACAAACGTATCAGAGCTTCACCAAACTCTACTGTGCCATTAAACTATGTACTTCTTCGCCATCTATGCCCATATTCCAAATAACAATAATGACCTGTATAACATATTTTACTTCGTATCTTTTTTAAATATATTTGATGGTTACACATAGGACAAGCCATATACCCTTTAGTGCTCCACCTAGACAAATTCCCTTAAGATGGGAAATCATTAATATCCACAAAACAACACTATGCATTATAAATGTTTTTCCTTTAACAACATCAAAAGCTTTTAATACAAATTCCCATAGATCGTTTAAGTCATCAATTAATAGTTGCACGTATACATCGATGTCCTTACCAAGAGAAGTAGGTCCTGGAATAAGAAAAGATAACAACATAAAAGGCTTCTTCATACACTTCCATGGAGGTAAATTGTATGGGACTAGAATCACCAGCCACATGCTATATGAATTACCTATATTACTGAAAGGATTAAATCCATCTGAGGCCAATCGAAGTCGAACATTATGACAATATTGTCCAAAACTATGGAAACTTTCTATCAAGTTCTTTCTATGCCATTGAGCCTGCTAAATGATGCATAATATTATCATCAATGTGTTTCTCTTTATACCACCTCATATCTGTTTTTGTTGACATAAAAATTCTTTGTAAATGTGGTTTAATAGGAAAGTTTTGAAGGATCTTATTTGGAATCTTTTTCCCTCTCCTATCATCCACCTGCCACTTTGATGTACCACAAATAGGACACTCTTGAAGATCTTTACTTTGCTTCTAAAAAAGAACACAGTCATACTTACAAGCATGAATTGTAATATATCCTAATCTAAGGTCCCTTAATAGTTTCTTCGCATCATAATAAGATTTCAGCAACTTGTGTCTAATAGGTAACGCATCATTAAGTAAGTCAATTAAAATGTCAAAGGACTTGTTATTCCATTTATTATAAAACTTCAAATAGTTGTGAGAAATTATAGCACCACAGATATAATTGTTCTTGAGCAATTTTCAATAACTTCCTAAAATTATCTTCTGTAATACTAGCAATTATGTTAGGCATTCCTGTTTCATTCATGATCTCCATATAATTATGAAAATTGTCTAACATCTCATCAATCCCATCATCATTCACATCACAATCATCAACATCATTAATGTAACTGTCATTATAACATATACTGACGCTTCTACTAAAACTTGCTTCCTTACATTCACCATGATAAAGCCATGGAATATAGAATTTGTCTATGCCTCGGATCAGCCAGTGATTATATACCACATCTTGACTTTAGAAGTGGGCATTTAAGTAATCGATGCATAGACAACAAATACTACATTCATCACCCATTTGATCTTTTACAAATTGCATGAAACTCTTAACTCCTTCTATGTATTCAGTTGACCATTTTCGATGACACGTCCAACTCTTATCCATTTAGCTATATAATAAAAGAAGAACATAGAATCTGCAATCAAACAAAGGATTAAGCAATATAACAATGATAAGATGGTGTGAAGATTAATTACATCTCAATAAATTATGAAGTTGAAGATTATTAGAGTAATCTAGATATTATTCATAAAACATCTAAATAAAGATAAAACATATTTTGGAATAAAAGTAAACATTATAACGTATGTTACCTATAAAAAATTGATAAATAAAGATGTACTTAGTTTAATGCACCTATAAATACTCATCAATCTTTTTGTATAAGTACCCTTATGACAACTTTATTTTTGAAGTTTTCATAATTATCCATAAACTAGTAAAAGTCTTAATTGCTTGCTCTAATCTTTGCTCAAAGGGTGTGATATTCAATTAGCTCTCGAACTGGAGATGAAAAGAGAAGAAAACAGTTACATTCCCTTTAAACACAAATCCAAAGTTGTGCTTATTCTTTGGATTTTTGTGTTTTAAATGCAGGCCAAAGTTGAGCTTATTCTAAAGATTTCTTTGTTTACTCAAAAGCTATTATGTAAATATTTTGCAAAGCTATAATTATAGAATGTTGCATACTTTGGACTTGCAAAGCAAGTTATATATGTATTTATTATTGGGATTTAATCCTTTTAAACTAAATAGCAAATGTTATAAAATGCTTTCAATGGGTTAAGTTATTATATACAAATGTATATAACTTCTAGTGTTATAAATCAAAATCAAATCTTGACATTTAGAAAACATTCACTTATAACTCAGCATTCATTTTATCAAATATTTCTAATTTGAAGTTAGTTTGGCAAATTAAATATAGAAATATAATTGCACCTTATCTTAAAGCTTAACTATATATATATATAGCCTTTTTCCTTATCTTAATACTTTTTTGGAGTGATCTTAATTTATATGCTTATATGTATGTGAGTTTAGAGAAAGAGTTTAGAAGTGATATAGGTGATTCATTCCCCTATCAAAACAGAACAATTCAAACCCCAGAGGACTTTTATTGAACGCCTTATAAGCATAACATAACTCAACTGAAACTTCAAGGATTCATTATGTTTGTTCCCTTTCTTCACCATCATTAACACATTCAAATATCAAATTAAACAATTAACAATCTCAATCTAAGCAAACAAGTCAACAACTAATGCTAAGTTTGATGATGAACATAACATTTAACAATCACAATGAAAGATAAAAAAACCCAGAACAAATCTAAGAACTACTTACTAGGTTGAGTACAACTGTAGGGAGACGATAGAGACCAACCCAAGATAACAAGAGAAACTTCTAAAAAGAATAGAAGAAGAGAGCATAAAAGGGCAAAAAATCAAACGATAAAGAGAAGGAAGAAAGAGTGCAGGGGGCAGCGTGGGGGGCAGGGGCTTCGGGTTTAATTTTTCAGACATTGGGACGATGTCGTTTGTCATTAAACAAACGATGTCGTCTCACCTTAATTTTTTTATTGCAACATTGGGTAACGATATCACAATTCGTCGTCAAATGCCTAACATTTAACTACCATATTCAATAACCGTCATCAATACATTTGGAAAAGGTGACGTAAGATCATGATATAAGGAAAACGACATTGTTTAATTTTTCTAATTCGGTACATTCGGTGACAAATCTACATTTCGTCATTAAATTTTAAACGTTTTCTATCAAAATATAATGTCGTAAATTGTACAACATTTTGCTATCAAATTGACACATCATCGTCAATGTTAAACCTTTTACCTTTTTCTGATGGTCAGAACTTTCGTCACCTATCAATCCAATTTCACTACCAATTATACACAACGTCACCAAAAACCAAGCATTTTCCTCACATTCTTAATTTTCTTAATTAATTAACATATATGAGTCTTTCCTATTACCAATAACAAAATGAAAATTTTGTCTTTTACACATACATATGGAGTTATTCTTGATATGCTTAATTTTTGGAATTATGAATCTATAATTTTAATTTTGTGGATAAACAAAATAAAATGGGAAATTTTTAAAAGTTTATATCTTCTTTTTGTTATTAGTTGAATAAATAATGAATGCAAACCACATTTCATTTAAACCAAATTCATCACTAATATGACAACATATACCTTTTAGCCCTTAATCTACCATTAACCTTATTATTTGTATAAAAAGATACATTTAATTTAAATATCCGAGGGTTTTTCCGACAAAGTAATTTTAGTCGCAGAAAACCATTTTTGTGACCAACCACCATACTTAGTCGCAAATGGTGGACAATTTGCTACCAAATTTCCACTTTGTGCCCAAAATGGAAGCAATATGTTTACTTTTTTTAATTTTCTTAATTGATTAATATATATGAGGTATTCCTAATACATCATACAAAATGTTAAATTAATCTTCTCACTTATATATGCAATTGTTCTTCATTTGCTTAATTTTTGGGAATGACTAATCTTTAATTTTAATTTGTTAGAAATAGTTTTCTAATTATATTACAATGTCTTGTTAAATTATTATAATTTAGTTTTTCTAAATTACAATAATTAAAATGTATAATTTTTTGAAATACGTTTTTTGAAATTATAGTAATCAAAACTTATAATTTTCTAAAAATTGTAAATCAATTACAATTGATTTGAACGGTCAACAAATTAATTTGCAAATAGTTTTCAATTGAATAATTTAATCTTTAATTCAAATTATGTTTTATTTGGAATAAGAAATTAAATTTATTAAAAACTATTTATGAACCCACAGGCTGTGGTGACTAACCATGCATTAGTCGTTACATCTGACATTTGTCGACCAAATACAATAGATCATAGTCGATTAATTAATACTAATTCTAAATAACTATAGTAAATAATAAACGTTATCGTTTACCTAAACAAGAAAAACGACGTCATTTTGTATTAGGTCTTCAATGACAACCAGAATAAAAGGTTACTCTGTTCTCGTTCAAGCCGTCAACATTTCTCAAAATCCTCTCTTCTATTTGAGTTCTGTATTGTGGTCATCATCGTCGAAGATCCATTATTAACTATATCGATATTATTCTTTTGTTCTATTTTCATCAACAAAATTATGCTAAGTTTAACTTATACCTTTAGGTGTTTATCATGAGTTCTTAATTATGCATTTGATGTATGAGTTGTGTTTATGGTTATGTTTCAAACATGATTTACTGTTTGTCTTTGTTATTTGTATATGTGTTGGCTTCTTCCCAACGACCTTTAATGCTTCCCTCATCAAAGCTTCGTAACTATTTGATGAAAGGTCTTCAAGAATATTTCACATCAATTCATTACCATTAATAGTAATATAACCCAATATAGATAATACTATATTTCTGTACATCAAGAACATAGTCATGTCTGTTCTACTTTAAATTATAATTTTTACAAGTGATACAAACTACATTACAGATTTCTGAAATTTTAGTAAGGGTAACTTTCATATCAATAGGCACATTGAAGATATGTAAGTGCTAAACTGGACTACTTTCACTTATCATCGAAATTGGAGTTTAATATATCATCATTTTATTCTAAATCAACATAATATACCTTTTAACATTATTAATCAAGGAATGTCAATATGGCAACTAGTTCCGAGTGGCCTTAATTCATTTCATTGGGAGGAATGTGGCAAAATTGTCCCCTCTGAAAAATAAACAATGCAGAAAAAATCTCCACTTCATACAATAATCATCGTTTGCCTTCTATAGCCGATCTTTTGCTTCAAGATGTGTAGTGTAATCTGAACAACGTCACTTTCCTTATTATGTACATCTCATTTCCTTTTATGAAGTTATTATATATATATTCACATTTGATGGTATATGCTAGATGTTCTTTTAAGCTTCCTTGAATCTCAAAGATGAAATGTATGCGCATGGAGGTGGGAGCGATGTCACAATGGTCTATAAAGGATTAGACAAATCGGTTGTTTTGGAAATTTTGTCAATTTCACAAATTTTTTCTGGTCATTCACGTATGCATGTCACTCCAATTTTGATTCATTTAATAGTTTACTAATCTGATAATATCTAAGTTCTATACTGATTGTGTTTTAGGTAACTCGTTTTGTACTAGCAGTTCATCTGGAGAACTTGTCTTTCATACTAAATCTAGCAACTCGTTAGTGTATCCTCTACAAGTTTAACTATAGCGGAAACGTTGTTGCAAGAGGGTGTGAAAAACCCTATACCTGAGGGAAGAACTATTACTGTTTCAATTGGTGTCTTCGAATATGAAAAGACCCTTCTTAGAAATCCAGACATCGGGGACTCATTTACCTTTACCTACTCTCAAGTCAATTAGAATCCAAAAACATAATTGTATCATTTTCATTTATCGATGCAATCAACTGGACTCAGCTTTAAAGTTGAATTATTGTTGTATTTGTAAGAATTTGACAAACAAACTCTCTACTAGTTAGGGGTCAAGTTGTGCACTAATGAGTGTGGGCTGTTATTGTTCTTGTTCTATGACTGTGTGAATTTTTAAAATTCTAATTCAAAGTTCGTACTACTCTATATATCAGATTATTATATTGATAAAATTATTTAAATTTTTATAACTATTTTTTGCAAAGTTAGTAAATATTAATGATTAATTAATTCATTTGTCAATTTTCAAAATTCATCACCAAATGTTGATCTTTTGGTCACGATTCCAAATATCATCACCAAATGATCACTTTTAGCAACAATACCAAAACATAGCAAAAATCCAAATGTCTTTTTACTGACAATTTTGTATAATCGTCGCTAATTTGAACACTTTAATAATGATTTCAAACATTGGTCACCAAATGTTTCAAAAATTATGGTGACGATTTCAGAAAAGCATCACCAAAAGTTCATTTAGCGATGAATTTCTAAAATCATCACCCATTGTGGATCATTTAGTGACGATTTTTGTTAATCTTCACTAAATGTTCAATAATTGGCGACAATTTTTTTTATTGGTTACTAAATGTTATACCTTTGTGATGCTTGTTTACTTACTCACTAAAAGCTTAGTTTTAATGATGATTTGTAAAATCGTCACAATATGGTAACTTTTGCTGACGATTTTGCTAACGTCGCGATAAAAAACGTAGTTAAATGTCTACTTTGTTGTAGAGTTAGTTGCCGTATCTAGAGCTCACATGGCTGTGCTTCATCATAGCGTCAACTTAAGAAAAAAAAATCATTATGATTTCAATAATTTCGCTAACCATAAATATATTATTATTTAAATTATTCTCACATTTTGGATTATAATATTATCCAAATTAATTTTTGTTCTGTGAATCTTAAATCATAATATTATTTAATTTATTTGTTAAGAATAAACTTTAGGTTTTGCTGTCTTTACTTTGCAAGATAATGATAAAGGTGATTTTGAATTTTTTAGGTTAGTGTAATATGCAAGGAAAAAGAAGAAGATCAACACACAGAGTTTACTCGGTTCGATAGCTTAAAGTTATCTACGTCCAAGGATCAAAGTCATGCAGCTAGTTTCACTAAGATCAAGAAGAAGAGAACGTTTACAGAGATTGAATGTTTTCTAAAACACTTGTAAGAGTCTATGAACTCTCCTAGTACCCATAGATAAGTACCCTAGCACACTCTGAAACTTTTTCACTCTAGTTCTTACACTCTTTGAGTCTTTGATTACAATGAAAATGCGTAAAGAATTGTGTGTGTTCAATGTTGTATGTATTCACTGATGACTGCTTCTGTCTTTATATAGGCTTCATATCAGTTGGTTTTGTTTTAGCCTTCACCGTCACAGAGATAACGAGAATCAGCTCAAGACATCTTCATGTGCCTCTCACATGAGTCACTTAAAAACTTCTTGTACTTAGCATTTTTGTCCTTTGCGTTTTTTGTCTAAGTCTCTGCGTTTTGACTTGTGGCTTGTTTTGTACACTGCGCTTTATGCAAAGTCCCTTATCATTTGTATACCACCAACTTCTCTCATCTGTTAATGTTAAACATACCAACACTTCACATACTCACGAAATCCCTAGATCCTCAATATCTAGATCCTTGATTTTGTGAGCTCCAATATGCTGGTTTAGTTAAAATCAGTGGAGAATGTGACTTACTTCATATTTATCCCTCCTTCTCCATTGATTTTGATGCTAACCTCTGGCTGTGCGTGATTTCTGAGAGTAACCCTAAAAAATCAGCTTGCGTGAGATTGAATTCTTCGGGGGTTGTTGTCTTCAAGGGATTTCACAGATCTGTAAATAATCTCTACAGTATGTGAACTTCCTTATTGTAATAATCTTCTTACCGAAGTCAGATGAGTTCAACTCTCCTAAGATTTTCTCCAACTTGAAGAGGCCATATGATATTCTGTCCCTGACGAAGTAGAGCCGTACGTCTATGTGCTTGGACCTCTCATGCAAGATAAGATCTTTGCTCAGGTAAAGAGCACCTTGACTATCTGTATATACTATTGGTTTTGCTAGGTTAACCTATATTTCCTTTAAAATCCCTATCAACCATGTTAGCTCTTTTACTCCCTTTGTGATTGTGTAGTATTCTGCCTCTGTCGTTGAAAATGACATTGTTGCTTACTACTGTGACTTCCAACTTATTGTGTTTCTTGCTAATGTGAAGTAGTATGCTGAAATTGATTTTCTGTTGTCTTTGTCTGCTACATAATCTGCATCCACAAAGTCTTGTATGCATATATTGTTAGAATTAGCTAATTTAGTTTTAGAGAAACACAAATTGTAGTTTATAGTGCCAACAAGGTATCTAAGGACATTCTTCAGTCCTTGCCAGTGCTTAAGTCTTGGATTAGCCATGAACTTGCTTAGGATACTGATTGAGTAGGCTAGGTCTAGTCTTGTGCACAACATTATGTACATGATACTACCTACTCCGACATCATAGGGATAGTTTGTCATAGCTCTCTTCCCTTCCTCTGTTTAAGGACAATTACTGCCCACCATTTTCAAATGTGAGCCTATAGGGATAGGACTTGGGTTTGCCTGTTCCATATTGAACTGTGCAAGAACCTTTTTAATATAATTCTTCTGACTTAAGCTATAATTCTTCTGACTTAAGCATAGCTTCCCATCTCTCCTTTTCCTTATGATCTGTATTCCTAGGAGTTTCTGAGCTTCTCCCATATCCTTCATTTCAAAATGATCACATAGAGCATTCTTCATTTCCAGTATTTTGCTGAGGTTCTTTCCAGTAATGATCAAATCATCTATATACACTAGCCTGTAGACAGCTTTAGTTTCTTCTAGTTCCTTGTAGTATAGATAGTAGTCATAGGCACTCCTAGTGAAGTTCATGTCAATGGCTACTTCATGGAACTTCTTGTTCCATTGTCTAAGTGCTTACTTCAGCCCATATAGGAATTTATGAAGTAAGTAGACATGATTAGGCTTTTCTTTATCTACAAAACCCTCAGGTTGCTTTATGTAGATAGTTTCCTCAAGCTTTCCGTATAGGAAAGCTGTCTTTACATCCATTTAATGGATCTCGCAATCATATATTCTAGCTAGCAATAGGGTGAGTCTGATTGTCTTGAACTTGACTATTAGAGAGAAGATTTCCTTGTAGTCAACTCCCTCCTCTTGCCTATATCCCTTGGCCACTAGCCTAGCCTTGTATATTTTAGGTTCAGCCTCTGTAGCTCCCTCTTTTAGCTTGAACAACCATTTGTTTTCAATCGTCTTTACTTTAGGAGGTTCAGGCGCTAGAACCCAGATCTTATTCTTCGTTAAGGAGGTGTATTCACTCTTGCAAGCCAACTTCAACTTTTTAGCATCATTTCTACTGATTTCTTCTTCATAGGTTTTAGGCGCCCTATATTATATAGATTCAACCATCAGATATGCAAATTCAACCAAGTTTGAGTCAGTATATCTCCTATTAGGAATTCTCTGTCTTGGTTGCCTATCTCTAGTGAGT
>JANZXR010374109.1:0-18667 GCA_027575705.1 Erythroxylum echinodendron
TGAAAGGTAAGAGAGTACTCCCCTTTCTTGTGAGAAAGTCCCTCTAAAGTAAAGCTTGCAACTATCCCTCTAAAGTAAAGCTTGCATCTGTCTCCATTAACCTTAAAAGTTCCAACCTTTTCATTTTCTAATTCCAACACTCCATAGGGAAACACTTGACTAACCTTGAATGGACCACTCCATCTTGACTTGAGCTTTTCGAGAAACAACCAAAGTCATGAATTGAGTAAAAGCACTAAGTCCCCACTCATGAATTTCTTCTTCTTAATGTGATTGTCATCCCACTTCTTAACCTTTTCTTTGTACAACTTGGCATTTTCATATGCATCATATCTTAATTCTTCCAATTCATCAAGTTGTAACAATGTCTTCTCTCCTACTACTTTCTAGTTCATGTTCAATTAGCCCACAATGTTGGAAGTTTTGAAAGCTATCCTGTAAGCCCAAAATGTATCATCCAACTTTAAAGCCCAATCCTTTCCTAAAGTGCTCACTAGCTTCTCCAAAATCTTCTTTAAATCCTTATTCACCACCTCTACTTGGCCACTCATTTGTGAATAGTAAAGGGTTGCCACTCTATGATGAACATTATATCTTATCAAAAGATCCTCAAAAGGTTTGTTGCAAAAGTGGCTCCCTCCATCACTTATGATAGCTCTAGGCACCCCAAATTGAGTAAAAATCTTCTTGATAAATCATTGTACCACCTTGCCATCATTTGTTGGAGTAGTCATTGCTTCGACCCACCTAGACACATAATCAACTCTAACCAATATATAAGAGTTACCTAGGGAAGATGGGAATGTTCCTATGAAATCTAAGCTCCACACATCAAATATCTCCACCTTCTTGATGTTTGAAAGTGGCATGTCATCTCTCTTCGAAATATTACCCACTCATTGTCACCTATCACAATGTAATACAAAATCTCAGACATCCTTGAACAAGTTTAGTTAGTAGAATCCACACTCCAAAATGCATCCAACCGTCTTGTTTGCTCTATGGTCTCCAATATAAACTGAATTATGACACTAGGTCAAAACTTCAGCATTTCATCTTCAGGGACACACCTACAAATCAAACTGTCAACACATATTTTATATAACACATGTTCATCCCAAATATAGTGAGAACATTGAAATAAGATCCACTTTCTTTGTTGATATGAGAGATTAGGGGAAAGAATACCACCTGAGAGATAATTGGCAATATCTGCAAACTAAGGAAGAAAAGGATTTTTCTACCATCATTAAAGCCTCGTCAAGAAAACGCTCTTCAATTTCCTTTTCTTCTTCATTTTGTTCCCATTCAATCCTTGATAGGTGGTCCGCCATAACATTTTCTACTCCTTTTTTATCCTTAATTTTAATGCTGAATTCTTAGAGCAGAAGCCCCCATTGGATAAACACATCCTTGGCATCCTTCCTCGCAAAAGGATAACACAATATTGCATGATTTGTGAAAACAATAACTTATGAGCCCAAAAGGTAAGAATGAAAATTTTCACATGCAAATACCACTACAAACAACTCCTTCTCAATGTTGGTGTAGTTCAGTTGTGCTCCTATCAAGGTCTTACTAGCATAGTAAATTTGTTGTAATTTCTTCTCCTTCCACTATCCGAATACACAGCCAATGGCATAGTCGGTTGCATCACATATGATCTCGAACGGAAGTGACCTATCTGGTTTCATCAAAATAGGTATTATTGTAAAGGTCATCTTTAACTTGTTAAAAGCATCTAAACAATCCTCATCAAACATAAAAGTCGTATCTTTAACTAACAAGTTAGTTAATGGTCTAAAAATATGAGAAAAATCCTTAATGAACTTTATGTAGAACCCTACATGACCATGGAATGCTCATATTCCCTTAATGTTGATAAGAGGTGGAAGCTTTTCAATCACTTCAGTCTTAGAGCTCGATCTACCTTAATCCCTCTATCTGAGATCTTATGACCCAAAACAATTCCTTTTTGGACCATGAAATGACACTTCTCTCAATTTAAGACTAAATGAGACTCCTCTCATTTTTGTAACACTCTGTCCAAATTAAATAAGCAATGATTAAAAGATTCTTCAAACACAGAGAAGTCGTCCATAAATACCTCCATGAAGTCCTCATTCACATCTGCAAAGATGGTCATCATGCACCTTTAGAATGTTACTGGTATATTACATAGGCCAGAAGGCATCCTCCTATAAACAAAAGTACTATAAGGACAAGTGAAAGTGGTTTTCTCTTGGTCTTATTGGTATATGAACACCTAATTGTATCCTGAATATCTATTAAGAAATTAATAAAAAGTATGGATAACCACCCTCTCAATCATTTGGTACATATAAAGGTAATTGAAAATGGTCTTTTTTAGTGGACAAATTAAGCTTCCTATAGTCAATGTACACTCTCTAACCTGTGATGTTCCTAATGGAAATCTATTCACCTTTTTCATTCTCCATCACTGTCATGCCTCCCTTCTTAGGCACACATTGCACAGAACTCACCCACTCACTATCTGAAATTGGGTATATAATACCTACATCTAAAAGCTTCACCACTTCCTTCTTCATAACCTCTTGCATATTTGGATTTAATCTTCTTTGCTTCTCCCTCACTATCTTGCATCCTTCTTCAAGGTTAATCCTATGCATCAGCACATTAAGGCTAATCTCCCTAAAATCAGAAATTTGCCACCCCATAGCTCTCATACTTTTCTTAATGGTCTCTACCATTTTCTCTTCTTGCTCAACATTTAATTGGCTGGAAATGATGATGGGTAATGTGTGGTCCTTGCCTAAAAATGTGTATGTTAGGTGAGAAGGTAAGGGTTTTAGTTCTAAAATGGGAGGCTTTTGAATGGAAGGTGGTGTGGATGCATCCTCTCTCTCTAATTTCTCTTGCTCACCCTCCTCGTATAATTCCTCTTCACTCACGCTCTCATCCCTATGCACTATAATAATTTTCTCAACTTCCTTTTCAATTTCCTTTTCAACCTCCTTCATATAATCATCCACAACATCAATCTTCATACAAGCACTTCCGTCCACCAGTTTCTTCAAAGATTTAGTCATAATGAATTCAACCTGCTCATCACCAATTCTCAAAACTAGTTTCCCTTTATACATATAAACTAATGCCCTACTAGTATTCATAAAGGGCCTACCCAAAATCAATGGAAAATTCATATCTTCTTTAAAATCCAACATAAAAAAATCAATAGGAATTATAAATTTATCCACTTTTACTATAACATCTTCTAGATCTCTTGATGGATTGATCCATAAGTTGGAGCATAGATCTTGGCTTGACGTCTCCTAGCCCCAATTTACTGAAAATAGACAAAGGCATCATGTTAATATTTGCACCTAAATCACATAAGCATTTAGAAAATTCAAAATCGTTAACAACATATGGAATAATAAAATTCCCTGGATCTTGTAGTTTTGAAATCATTATGCTTGTGATGATCGAATTATAATTCTCTGTCAAGGTCACTGTCTGATTGTCCTCCCAGGTGTGTTTGTGTATCAATATGTCCTTGAGAAGCTTCAAATATTTGTGCATACACTCCAATGCCTCCACCAAAGATAAATTAATATGAAATTTATTCAACTTCTCTAAAAATTTATAGAATTAAGTGTCGATTTAATGTTGTCTCACCCTCTGCGGATATGGAATCTTAGGCTTATAAGGTGGTGGTGGTACATATGTCTTCTCTTCTTCTTCTTCTTCCAATTTTTTTTATTAGCTATCATGTTAAACACTTGAATCCTTCAGTCGCTTGCAACTCCTAAGTGTGATCGCCTTGAGTTATTCCTTTGGATTGGCCTCAGTGTTGTGTGGTAAACTTCTTGAATTCCTAGAAGACAAAACAGTAGCAACTTGACCTACTTTTAGCTCAAAGTTATGGATGGATGAAGTGGGGTTCTTAACAATTTGGTCAAACTTTGCATCTATTCTCTTTTGACTCTCTTCTTGTCTTCTTTGTCCTTCCTCTTAGTTTGAGAATTTGAACCTAATACATCCATTAACTTGTCTATTTTGTTCTCCAGAGATCCAAATCGGTCATGATAAAATTTGAGAGGTCTTTGTTCTCTCACTTGCCTACCTACATTGTTAATACTCCATGAAAAATTTGGGTGGTTTTTTCACCCAAGATTGTAAATTTTAAAGTATGGATTGTTAATTCGTTGCAGTTGACCCAAGTAATTTACTTGTTTTATACCATGTGCTCCCAGTAAGAAAAATTCAACTATGCCATAGTTGTCCTGCCTACATAATGCATATTGTAATTACATGGTCTTGACTATGGATGAATAAGCTCCTTACATGTTACTCAACTACTTAGTAAGGGCAACAATCTTACTTATAAGACTATCACTGAGTCAAATGGAATCATTCCTTTTTGCTTCTTGGAACCTTACCTGCTCCTTTCACTTGGCCACCTACATTTGTTACTTACCAACTCTTCCAAAAGATTATGAGCTACATCAATGGTTTTCTTCATAAAAGACCCCCCTGCAACTACATTTATTATTCCTCTTGTGCTCTAAGTTACACCATTGTAGAATGTCTGCAAAAGAAATTCCCTTGGAAGGTTGTGGTGGGGGCGACTACTTTGTAATTCCTTGAGTCTCTCCCAAGCTTTATACAATGACTCGCCATCACTTTGTTAAAATTTGGTGATCACTTTGTTGAAATTTGGTGATCTCTTTCATGATTCTTATTGTCTTGGTTAAAGGAAAGCTTGAGCTAGCTAATCCCAAGTAGTGATTTGTCTTGCACTGAGTGAATTATACTACACCTTTGCCTGATCCCTCAAGGTAAAAGAAAACAATCTTAACCTCACAGCATCATCAGTCATCCCATTAAACCTGAAAGTATCACAAATCTCGAAGAAATTTGCAAGATGGGCATTGGGATCTTCATTGGATAGCCCATAAAACTGCACATTGCTTTGAAGAATGATGAGGAGTGCCTGTTTGATTTTGAAATTATTGGCTTGAATCGTTGGTTTTGCAACTCCTTAAGGACTGAAACCTAGCCTTATGAAATCCATTAATGTCCTGTTAACTCCTCCTTGCGCTCCTTCTTTAGCCATATTTCTTTTTATTTTATCTTTATGTCGAACTCTTCTTAGCTCTCTTTTATGCCTTGTAATATCTGAAAATTCTTCTTCACTAAGCTCATTAGACCTTCTCATCCTCTTTGTGTTCATGCACCCACAAAAACGTATGGAAAAGTATCAAACACTCTTAAATCAAAGTCATCTAAACTAAAAAAGATGCTAAACAAAATAATCCCTAGCAATGGTGCCAAAAAATTTGTTGCTTGCAAAACCAAGTACTTGTTTTACGCTAAAAACTGCAAGTAAACTGGTTGTTACTTGTAATAAAAAGCAAATATCTTCCCAAAGAGATTGTGTTTAGGCACCACTTAATTAAGTTGTGTTTTGTTTAAGACTCAATTCAAATATTAAACTGAAAACTAAACTAAATTAAACAAATTAGCAATAATCTAGTAATGTAATAATGGAAATTTGTAAAGAAAATTAATCAAGTTATAGGAGAGAGGATTTTATCTATCACCAATGCTAATCTAGCCTTTTATTTGTTTATGGGGTGTCAGTTTTAGACGATCGTAGGGTTGATTACTCCCTCTCGAGTTATAAACATTCCCTAAATTGTAAAGCCTAATCAAATTATGGACTTGCAATCTCTTAATTTAGAAATTACCCATAATTCTAAATAGTTCTAAAGCTCTTTAATAAACAATCATGTATTACATGGGATCTCTCTCCATAAAATTACTGACTAGATCGATTAAGTGGTTAATTAGATCACCTAACTCTTGTTAATATAATCTTATCATTTTACTCAGTTCACCCTCTTGGTTTGTTATCGAAACATGAAAATATATTAATCAATCATAACACCCAAATCACAGAAACAAAATTCAATTAGATTAACATTAAAAATAAGCAAATTCCCAAAGAAGAAGTTAGAACATCATAAACAACTTAAAATCCATATCCAAACAACCCATCTCAATCTTACACATTAAATAAAAAAAAGATAAATGAGGAGGAAATGAACTTAGGTTGGATGATTCGGAAAAGTAGCAGTGTTAGGAGATCACCTAATTCGGGAAGCTTCGGTGTCAGAACCCTCCTTTTCTTCCTCTTCTTGTTCACACTCTCTCTTCTTTCTCTCTCTCTCTTGGGTTTCCAAATGTGGCTAAAATGTAGACTCTCGTTTTTAAGGTTATATCATAATCCTTTTATAGTCTTTACCAATTAAGGTAACCCTAGTGTCTTTCCAAAGTCTGAAATATCCGAAACGTCCCTCGAAAACTCTAATCCAAAAGTGACTCCGCATCTGTCTGTGCATAGGCCACGATCATGGCCCTTAGTGCATGATTGTAACCTAGATACCCCACGATCATAGCCCTATGCTCGAGCTTCTGTCATGATCGTGTCAGGTCCCCTACAATCATGTCCTAGTGTTTTGGTTTAGTACTCATCTGAAACTCTTCTGAATGCCCTGAAACACTAACAAATTCATCACGACGCCTTATATATATAAAACTGAAGCTCAAAAACATGTACTCACCCAAAGAAACACTTAAAAGATAAATTTTATAAACTAACACAATTCTTCAACTAAACACACACTAAACAATCAACTTAACCACCAAACACATATCAAATAACCTATAAAAATACAATGCAATTTACACCTATCATATGCTAATAAAGAGGCTAGTAGATTGGCATTTAAAGAGTACTCCATTTAAGTTTTCTTAATGCTATTATAGAAATGGAGGGCTTTTTTGATATTGTTCACAGTTGTTGGAACATTATGATGAATGGATTTAAAGCATTTTAGTTTACATAGACAATGAAACTGATGAAAGTTATTGTCAAGCAATTCTTGTGAGGTAGGAATTCTAATGTTCAAACATTTAAAGAAAAGCCCTTAGTTGCTCAAAACTCTTATTATGATCTGCCTTATAAACCAAAACTTAAACAAGTAGAGATGACATGCCTCCATGATTATCAAACTACTCTTGCCTTTCATAACTCAGTCTTAATGCAGAAATCCTGTATAACCTGGCTAAAAGAGGATAGTGCCAATATAAAGTTCTTCCATTCTTCAATATTAGCTAACAAAAATACCAATAAAATTCGAAGTTACAAGATAGTAGGGGTTTGAGTGAAAGTTTTAGATTGCATCGTGTTTTAGTGGGTAGTTTGGTGTGTGCTTAGTTGTTAATTTGATTACTTAGTGTGTGTTTAGGTTAGAATTTTGTTAGTTTGTTAAATTTTTATGTTTTAAGTGATTTATGGGTCAGAGTATTCTTTTGAGTTTCAATTTTATATTTTTGAGGTGCCTTGATAAGTTTGCTAATGTTTCAGGACAAAAAGTGAAAAACGGAGAAGAATCGAAGAAGACTCGGAAGATAATCCATGGCCACAATCATGACAGAAGGCTAAAATATTGGCCACGATCATGACCTATTTGTAGGCAGAGGTGGGGATGCTTCTAGTTTTAAGTTTTTAAGGAACTTTTTGGACCTTTCAGACCCCGAAAAGACCCTAGGGTTACCCTAATTGAAAAAGCCTATAGAAGGCTTAAAGATGAAACCCTAAAGGGATGTTCACTTTTGCCACTTTTGGAAAATCCTAAAGGAGAGAGAAAGACGACAGAAGAGGAAGAGGAAGAACGGGAGAAAAAATGGGTCTTTCAATGTTGTTAACTTCTCAGATAAGTGAGTCTTTTGAAACTGCTGCTTTTCAGATTATCCGATCCAAGTTCTTCATCCTTTCAATTTTCTTTTTTTAATTCAATGAATAAGATTGAAATGGATTGTATGATGATGAATTTTCGATTGTTGATGATACTCTAACTCTTCCTTCAGGATTTTACCTTGATTTAATGTTAATATAGTCGTTTTGTGTTTTAATGATTGGGTGTTATGATTAATTGCGATCCTTGTATATTTCAGTAATAAACTAAGAGGGGATAAAAATGATTAGATTGGATTAATGAGAGTTAGGCAATCTAATACATCATATGATTAATTATATAAGTTATTATGTAGAGTGAGATCCAGTGTGAGACCTAGTAGTTTATTAGAGGGCTTAAGATCTAATTAAGGTTGTGGGTCATTTGCTAATTGAGATAGATATTGCAATTTCCATAATTCAACTAGGGTTTATGATTTAAGGTTTAATAGTTATATCTCAAGATAGAGTAATTAACTCTATGATAATCTAGAACCGATACCTTGTTAACACATAAATGGCTAAGTTAGTATTAACGATAGGGAAAATCCCCTTTCTTATAACTTGTTAATTTCTCTTGATTGATTTCCATTGTGATTTTTTGTGTTATTCAATTTTAACTTCTTTTTGTGTTAAATTTTTTAATTAATTTCTTGAAATCAAATTCACATATTTAGTTTATGCTGCATTTTTATTTTTCACTTTATTCATTTTTTTAGCCTTAGAAAACATAGGATTAGATTAGTTTACCCTCCTCATGGGATCAACCCTTCACTTACTCAATTCATGACCCGCACACTCACAGTATTTAAGGGATATAAATTGTAAGATTGTAAATCATACCAACATTAAGCATGTTGAACTGGATAGTATCATATTAATAGTCAAAAAAATTTTCATCTATTTAATGGGAACAGTTGCATCTTCCTTACTAGTACCTAATGTTTTACAATTATTTAATTACAACATTAATCAAGTAATGAAAGATATGTTGGTTTCTCTTATTATTGCACATGATATTAAACATACCCTCTTCAATTTGCATCCTTTAAAGGCCATTGGTCTAGACGAATTCACTGCATTATTCTTCTAACGTATATGGGATATCACAGGCCAACTCTTTACTTAAGTGGTACTGGAGTTTTTTTAATCTATGAAAATGCTTCAGGTCATTAATCATTCCTATATATGCTTGGTCCTAAAAAAACCAAATCCTAGTCAAATGTGGGACTTCAGACCTATATCTTGCTTCTTTACTATCTATAAGGTGATTTCAAAATTTCTAGATGAGTGTCTCAAGGAAGTCCTTTCGACTATTGTGAATCCTGCACAAAATGTATTTATTCCTGAAAGAAATATGGGAAATAACATTTTACTTTTCCAAGATCTACTGAAGAATTATCATTCAGGTAGGAAATTACAAAGTTGTTTAATCAAGATTGATTTTTTAAAAGTTTTCACTATGGTTAGCTAGAGCTTTATTAGAATATGCCTTGAAGCATTGCATCTTCTGTCCAAATTTGTTTAATGGATTATGACCTGTATTAGCACATCTTCACTGAGTACACTTATGAATGGTACTCCCATCATACCTTTCAAGCCTGCCAAGGGGATCAGATAAGGCAACCCTTTATTACCTTACTTTTTTACTCTTTTTATAGAGGGATTATCTCGACTTTTAAACAGGATGCTTCCTTGTGATGGTGGATTCCACTTTCACCATAAATGTAACTAACTTAACCTTACTCACCTATTATATATAGATGACTTACTTTTATTGTCTAGTTTTGAACTCACTTTAATTAAAAAAAATGATGCATCTGTTTGATCTATTTATGAAATGGTATGGACTTAATCATAATTCAGAGAAAAGTTACTTCTATACTTTGAATAATGCAAGAAACTTTGTGGAAATTAAAAGAATCATTAGACTCCAGCATTGTTCACTCCCTTTTTGCTACCTGGGAGTTCCAATCATGGCTTCAAAGCTGAAGTTTAGAGACTACTTACCTATTATAGAAAAGATGAAGTCCAGAATGATGGCATGGCAAAATGAATTGCTCCTTTATACAACTCAACTTACAGTCATCATTTCAATACTTACTAGTCGTCATTTACATTTGGGTTGCTCTTATTGCTTTGCCTTAAAAAGTAATTAAAGAGTTATCGGAATAATGAAATCCTTTCTCTGGTCAAGAAAGGATGGTAACTACATGACTGCTCGAGTTAAATGGTGTGAGGTTACAAAGTCTAAAAATAGTGGTGGTCTTGGAATTATCTTAATCTCTAATATGTAGCAAGTTTTAATATGTAAGAGATTATGGCAAATATACACAAACAACAGTGCATTATGGATAAAATTGATTCATAAATTATATTTAAAATGTGTTAATTTCTAGCAGGTTGAATATTAATGAGACGGTTCTTGGATTCTAAATTAAATGATGAAGTTACGTGAATTTATTTATCATCACATCCAGCACAATATCAGCAATAGTGAGAAGACCTAGTTATGGTTTGTAATTAGTTAGACATCATCCCCTTTGTAACATCCCATTATCCTATGTTAAGGGTTAGAACCCTAGAATACGATACATGGAATATTAATGAGAAGATAGAAAGTGCATTTCATGTTCATGCATAATATGACATAGACACACATGTGAATATTAATGTTTGCACATTAAAATAATTGTACATGCATTTATTGACGTTTTCTGGGTATAATTGAGTTATAGATGTGATTTTTGAAATGAATTATGATTCATATGTATTGAAAATTTAATTGGTGTGTATAGGTCTTGACTTGGAAATTTTGGTGAAATTTAGAAAATTCCTTAATTTTTGGATAAATTTTGAACTGGGAAAAATGCCAAGTGCTAGCTCCAAAGGTTTCTGTCACGATCATGGCCAGTCCTATAAAGAAAAATAGTTGTCTTTTGAGTAAAGTATGAACCAATTAATGCTATGGTGTTCCCATATAAGGTATCTAGGCTCAAATGAGTCCTTGAATGAACCCAGTTGATGTTGAATGTAGTGATTAAAGTGGACAAAGAGTATTAGAGATTAAAGAATGGCTAAAAGGTGTTGTTAATTGATTATAAGATGTGTATTAAGGAAAATATACCCAGGAATTTGTCATTGAACATGCATTATACATGCCATATATACATATGCTCATTATCAAGTATTGATATGAACGTGTAAAGAAGTAATACATAAATGTGTGATTTCCTACTATAGGGGAAAAACTAGATCGAGCACACCTAGACATTACCAGGACATCTATGCAATAAACTATCTGGAATAAACTGTGATTAACCTAAGATGGTCTCATATTGAATTATTGTTTGTTTACATTTTGTATTGAATTATTATGTGAATGTGATTGTGTTGATTTTAGGCAATTAATTGTCCAAGGAGTTCTATATTTGGGACTGTATTAGAAGTGCTACTTGAATGTGAATTTGACTGACCATTTGTTCTTAACATCAATGTTCAATGCCGGATTAAAAGTCATATGAAAAATATGAATAAGAAAGAGTGTGAATGTGACTGAATGATTGTAATCATTGAATATGCTTTATGCATTTTATTACATGACTACATGAAACGTAAAAGTAGTTGTGACTGTAGATGCTAGTGAAAAAGAGCTTAAAGCTCAGACTATGGTAAGAGCCAAAGGCTCGCTAAGTAAAATGAGCCCTATATCCCTAACGGATAAGGGACAGTATTAATGAGCCCGATATTCATAATGGATACGGGACAGTGAAAAAGATACTCGGTCACAATAATAAAATAAACAGTTGTGAGTCTCATGAACATTGCATACACACATGAATCATGTGATTTGAATGATTGCAACTGAAATGTGAAATCAAATTGATTGAAAAATGTGAACATATATGAACAGAGTGTTTTATGAGGATACATGAGAAATTAAATGTTGTCAATTATCTGTTGTATGTATTGATGTGATATGTGTGATATGAGTGAACCTTCAAGGATGATTACTCAATTGAGTTTGCAAAACTCACCAAAATTACATGTTGATTTTTTAGGTATGAGAGTGTTGACTTAGCTGCTAATACTATATAGAAGGAATCTAGTACAACTTTTTGGTAGACGACATGGCTTAGAGGTTGGTCAACTGGTACTTAGGGTTTTAGATAAATTTTTTTACATTTCCTCATGTATGTAGCATATTCTGTATACGGTGATGGGAACTCTGATTAGTTTTGAGGATGTACACATATGGATGTTAATGTAAAGCTACAATGTATATATTCTTTATGAAATGAAATGAGGAATTTTGAGTTTAAATTATTATAATATTTATGGTTTTAATTTATGATGCCATGCGATATAGTGAAAGTGATGTAGTTGGCACACCGCTTCTATCAACATGTTCCTAAATTTTTGAAGGATGTACGGGTAGGTGTCAAATGGGAGCGGGGTGTCACACTCTTGCTCATGCTACTGATTTTAAAAGACTTCGAAATCAAATGGCATTAAACCTTAAGGTTTCTTCACTGATAGAAACTAGTGATTGGCAGGGATACTTTCGAGGCTTTCATGATCTTACACCTCATCTTCCTATCTTAGGAAACCTTATTATAGAAGATATTATCTCCTAGATTTTAACCCCAAATGGGGTTTTTCAAAACAAATCTTACTATCAACTTTTGTCTAAAGATTCCACAGTAATCTCATGGTTTTCTCTTCTATGGCATAACACTGTTAGTCCCAAAGCAACCTTCTTCACGTGGCATGCAATCAAAAATAGGTTAAAAACTTAAAAGCAATGGCACAATAGAGCTTATTATGTAATATGGAAACTAAGGAGCATGATCACCTCTTCTTCATTTGTACCTATTCTAAAGCTATCTGGATTCGATTCCTGTATATGTTATCATCACATTCTAGATATGATTGGCCAAATGTACCACAGTGGATTATCGGTAAAACCAAGAAAGAAACTCCTAATCTTGCTCTTTATACAACAACTTTCACCATAACCATCTATAGCCTCTGGAAAGAAAGAAATCGATTTAGTTTTACTTACAAGAAGGAAGACAAATATCATCTGGCGAACATAATAATTAATCATATCAGAGCTGGTATATTTGCTAAACAAGAACATCATTGCCTCTCCATGGACATGAAGAGCAGATGGTGATTATGATTCAATGATCTCAATTATGATATAGTATTATAATGTTCACTTGAATCCTTTAGATACTCTGTACTATAATGGTAGCCTTATCTAGCCTTAATTTTTTTGGTAATGGTGTAATAGTTTTATCTAAAATAATATACCATTCAATTTTCAAAAAAAAATCCAATTCATTACACATTTACCAGGCCTTACATATTTATCTTCCTAAAAGCTTGATCAAATCAATAAAATGGATTCTTTCATCCTTTCTTGGGCCTAGTAAAGTAACTAGGAACTTAGTGGCTAAGTTTAAATGGATTAATATTTTTACTCTAGGAGAAGAAGATGGCTTAGTAATTTTTCCAATAAAACTCACCAACAAGATCTCCCTGATCAAGTGGATATAGAGACTATTAAAAGATAACGAAGCCTTACGGATAAAATGGGTTCATACGTTAAAAGGGAAAAAACTTTCGGAGTTTGAAACATAGTTCAAACACATCTTAGAAAATGGTGATCGTAATAAGACTAAAGGAAAAACTTGGAGATGGAGCTTGCATAAGATGTTAGTTCGATAATTAAAGTTACTTAGGCCCTTGAATTTTAATAACGGATTATCCTATCTAAAAGAAAGTGTATATAAACAAGCTAATATTAGCCCCCTTTTCCCAGACTCATTTATTATGGTTCACAAACATTGTTTATGATTAATAATATTTTATATTATTTCTCTTTACGTTAATAATAATATTTTATGTTATTAATAATAAAATGTATATAATTAATAATAAAATAATAAAACTTTTATTATTTTAAAATAGAAAAATGTAAAAAATTATTCTTTAATTGTTTATATATATTTTTATAAAAATATAAATATAAATAAATTATTTTTAAATATAAATCACATATAATATAATAAAATATAATTTATTAAATAATTAATAATAATATTTTTATATAATTAATAATAAATTGTATATAATTAATAATAAAGTACTAAAACTTTTATTAAAATTTTTATTATTTTAAAATAGAAAATATATAAAATTATTCTTTAATTGTTTGGATATATTTCTATATAGATAAATTATTTTTAAATATAAACCACTTATGATAGAATAAAATAAAATTTATTAAATAATTAATAATAATATTTTATATAATTAAATAAATTGTATATAACTAATAATAAAACAACAAAACTTTTATTAAAATTTTTATTATTTTAAAATATAAAATATATAAAAATTATTCCTTAATTGTTTGCATATATTTCCGTATAAATAAAAATATAAATAAATTATTTTTAAATATAAATCACACATAATAGAATAAAATAAAATAAAATAAAATAAAATAAATTTATTAAGTAATTAATAATAATATTTTTATATAATTACTAATAAATTGTATATAATTAATAATAAAATAATAAAACTTTTATTAAATTTTTATTATTTGAAAATAGAAAATATGTAAAAATTATTTTTCACGATCAATCGTGACTTTTTAGTTGGACATAATTTCTGTTTTAAAATCATAATGTTAAACCTCTTGCAACAACGATTTTAATATCAGGGGTATAATAGTCATTTATTATACATTAAATTCCATTCCATCAACTTCCAAACCATATTTCACTATATTACATTATGAACCCTTCTATCCTTCTCAAACAACTTTTCTCTATATTACATTCCATTCCATTATAAATTGTTCTTTTATGTTCCATTCTATTCCATTAATTGACATCCAACCAAACAGGCGCTTAATGAAGTCCTTAGTGCGAATATTTAATAACTTAGCTCTTTTACTTTATCAACACTTCTAAACCTTGTTATAGGTTTCTTACTAGACTCCAACCGAAAACAAAAGATCTTCTACTTCAAACATACTTCTAGTGTCTTATATAACAATTCTTGTAAAATACTTCTTAAAACAAATTTGTATAAGGTGATTTGGTATAATAAGGTTTAGTTTCAATAAGCTTCTTGTAAAGCCTCTTTCATTTTGCGGTTAACTATCAAAGAGAAGTTGTCCATCTTTGATAGACTACACAACTTTAACAACATAATTAATTATTGTTCTTTATCCTTAATCAATCATCTACTTATTCTTTTAATATAGCTACTTAATATAAGGCCTATAACTTGAATTATCTAAGTGAGGATTTTTCTAGTCTTATGTTATAGATGAGTAATATCCAAAGAAGTAGTAAAGAGGAGATATTGATTACTATAATAGTTTTTGGATGCTTGGTTTATAAAATATAAAGGGAAAGAAATTCTAATATTTTTATAAACATTAGATATCATTTTTCTCAAATACTCAAAGAGATGAAAGGAAAAAGTAGGAAACTTGTATTCATCCATTAGTTGTAGCTTAAGTGCAGCAGTAGTTTTGCTAGAAGTTGGGACTTATCACTAAAATTCCTAAGCTGGGTAACTAGTATTAAAAGGATCATTATTAAGCTAGCGAACAGTTGTCATTCCTTGTGATTTTTCAATTTTTTATATTTGAATATATGAATTGAATTAAGCCATGTAAGGCATCAACAAGATGGCTATAAAGACATACACCATCTTATTAATCAAAGATGATAATTCTAGAATCAAAATAGGAAAGTTATGAAGAAAAAAAGTATAGTTGTTAGTTTTATAAGCTACCTACTAGTACCACATATTGATATAAATAGAGTTCAAATGCATTTTGTCACTAGATAAACCGATGTGTAATTGTTTGGAAGTGAACAGCTCTCTTGAGAACACTTCTAAACTTCTTTCTTTGTTATTAAAAATCCTCATATGTCTTTCATCCTATATGGCCCAAACTAGATAGGATAGAGCAATATGGAAACACCATTTCTTGCATTTGTTGATATGATATAAATTTGAACACCATGAAATTATCCACATTTATGTAAGATCAACCTCTAAAAGGTGTCGGTGAAGTTACATCTAAAAAATATATAAGTTGCACTCTCCATATGACATTTATACAACACACATCAATATGTTATGAATCAAAAATTGTTTAGACTCTTAATACTAGGTAACCTATTCTTAATTGCACTTGATAATGTTATTGAAATGCTAACAACTACGAGGTTAGACCATACAATGTAATACCATGGCACAAAGTGTAACACCCATATACCCCCCCCAAGAGGATACGCAAATCCTACACAAAACAAAACCAAATTAATCCAATATATACTAAAGCATTTTTAGAAACTTAAGGAGCATACATTTCAATCATCATTGGTTAGATCATATTTAGAACACAACATACATATGATAATTACTATATATAAGCCCTAAATCCAATTCCAAAATTGTATGACGTTTTTTACAAACCATTAAAGAAAACACAAAATACAACATATCTCATTACATTAAAGAATAACTCAAAACAAACTGAACATTTCCATAACAAAATACAATCTTTTTGGCCACTGCAGTTGTCTTTGTCCCAGTCTTAAGTCTTCTTATCAGAACCTACATGGGGACAAAACCACCATGCTAAGTATAAAGCTTAGTGGGGAATAAACTAAACAGGATATAAGTTGACAACTGTTTAAACAGTCATCCAAACATTTATATATTTAAATTCACAACAGATAATAAGCAGTGTTTACTTATCCATTTTCAAACCAAACCAAAATATCATGAATATTATAACAAAACAGAACATATCAGAATAGGTCACACATTTACTTCAGTGCAAAACTCACCAATTTCAAAAATGAATATTATAATATCAAAACAAAACTTGTCTGCAACTGAACAGAAATTGCTTATTTTAGAATAGAGCTCAAATGTTTCAGATCAAAGCTTATTTATATCATAACTGAGCATATAACAGAATGCAAAACAAGTTAGTCTGTTAATCCTTCATACAAAAGTGAGTAACGGGACTAATATAGGAGATATACTATGACCGGTATCATAGAAAAGGAGAGACTTATGTCTCAATAACAGGAGACACTGTAGTATCATAGGAGCAGATGCAGACCCTTCTAGGCATGCCCATTTACCCACGTCTAGGACTTAACAGTTTTGAAACAAAACGGGTTCTTTTCAGAATTCTCATATGAGGGACAAATTGCAACACATACCTTTTTATTCCATTTTGTTCGATTTGACATATTCACTGATTTTCAAACAAACTAACATATTATACAACTACAAGTATGTGAACGATGTATCCATAGATGTTATGAGCCGGAACCACATCAAGCATATGACAACTGCCGCATACCTAGGCTAAGGTTACTCACGAAACCCTTAACCCGATTATGCAAGGTTAACTGGTTATCTGTAAAAAAATTTACAAACCATAAGATAGTCAACAGTTAATTTACAAAATTATAAAGCATATCAATATAATCATGAGCCACTATACAAAAAAATACAAAACAAAGTCTATCCACAAGCAGTAATTCCCGAATATGTCAAAAGACCGTATGAACAACTCAGAGCTTTAAGCTCACAAATTAATGTACATAGTTGGGAAATGGAGAGGGTGAGTACACTATGTACTTAGTGAGTAGAAGAAACATATATCGCAAATAGAACCTGGTACACGCTAAAACGGATTAAATAACCTAAGAACTGTTTGATACATCTAACATGCACATAACCACCTATGAAGTGAATATGTTTGACATAAAAGCACATAGACCTAGTCTATGACTCATGCCATACCGGTTAGAAACTACATAGGCCTAGCCTATTAATCACTCATTCAATGAACTTAGGTTTCAGCTCCAATACACATAAGTAGAAAAGCATCACATGTAAAAATCAAATATCTTCAGGAACCCAAATATCTGAATAAGCCCAAACAATTATATGTGTCACCACTAGTTGACCAAACTAGTGTGCACACCCACCGAATCTCGGTAATAACATCATCAGTGACCAGATCTCTAGGTGTGTAATCACCCGTAAGCCCTATAGAATGTTGTCATTACAAGGACTTGACTTTTATGTACTAGCATCAAGGGTACCAGGGTTACTTAATCAGCTGTGCCCAGCACATGATTGGCCAATCATTTCCTCACCAATCACAAAAAAAATCATATACAATATTAAGTACAAAAGTTAAGTAAGGCATCATGTCTTTACTTATCGGTCCAACTGATAAAGTAGAACCTTGACATGGCTCTGAGACAAAAAAGAACACATACATGTAGCATACGTGACCTAATTATGTATATATAAGTTCCAAAACATTATTTCATGCAATGAAAGTCATCTTTTGCACTCCAAGTGCAAAGTTGTTCAAAAATGTAGTTTTAAAAAATAAAACATTGTCCTTTGCAGTTCAAGTGTAGGTTTGTTGAAAACAATATCATTCCTCAAAATACGAAATAAAAACATCAGTTTCACTCCAAGTGCAAAGAGTTATGCAAAACAATGTCATTTATTAAATACATAAGTATACTACCATCTATTTGAGGATAAATTCTACTATGCATTACCTAGGTTCAAAATTGACATACAAGTCATTATGCATGTCTTGGGTTGTTCTAGTCCCATTTGAGAGACATGTTTTTCCCATCTCACCTCAAAAGAAGATATATACTCTCTTAATTTCAATAGTCCTCGGTACAAGCTCCTTGATTCAGAGCTCTCGAGTCTTTATGCATAAAAAGACATACGATGAAATTACTACTTAAACATAAATTTCATAATTATACACTATCACATAAGTGT
>JANZXR010374196.1:0-18652 GCA_027575705.1 Erythroxylum echinodendron
CACCCCAATTTCTAATCTAATTGCCTCTTTAATCTTCGATGGCACTTGTCACTAAATCCTAAAATCATTTATCAAAATTTCCATTGCCATTGGACAGAAATTTTTACTACTGGTAAACTATTATTTTGCCACTTGGCACTTTTTTCTAATCCACAAGTTCTGAAAAATGGCCCCGAAATTTTCAGAAAAAATTCTAAAATATACTAAAAATTCATAAACCTCGATGACCCTCTCCAACTAAATTTTCAAGCACACAAATCATCTTTATTCACAATTACATTTCTTCACACTTATACCGGGAAAGGTCATGAATGTATGTACAGTCATTTTCATGTGCAAAATGTACTATTCATATGTATGTGTATGCATAAACATGTAGAGGCATTTCTAAACGCCCATGGATCACTCAAAATTACTATTTTACCCTTCCCATTGATGATGAGATGTTACATTACACTTATCCTAATTACACCCACATAATTATCATACCATATACCAATCCATGTGTGGTATCAAACACTACAAGCAGTAGGGGTATGGTGTACTAGACATACATATGGCATATGGCATATGGCTTATGGTACTAATATCTATTATCTATGCCATACATCAGAAGATTGTAATTCAGTTAGGCAAAACATGTCACATACATGTGTGAGATTTTTTATGATATGTGGACGGCATAGACCTCCATTTTAGTAAAATATAGGGATATGTGTTAGTACCATTTGCCATATGCCATCCAAATCACCTAGAGCTTATTCACTAGGTTCATGCTAAATAAATTATATGGTAATTCATATTATCATCCAATTATTTCCCATTACTAGCCTGCAATATGTATGCATATTATAATCCCATATTACTAACACATAGTCAGGTTCATTCCACCTCAGTAAAATGAGGGTAACATAATTGAGTATGTTACCCTCATTTTTGTCCTATATACTAGACAGATATTATAAACCCTATATTTTACCGTACGTTCTATGAAAAAAATTTGTATCCTTACTTAAATTCATACATCTCAAGATGTACAATAGGTGATATCATTTATGTCTAATATATGTGTATAAATACCTAATATTGGCATTAGGATTAAGTGTATACATATCTCTTTATAGTCAGGGTATATCCTAGGTACACATATTAATGGGCAAGATGGGACGGTAAAAGACACACCAGAGGGTAGCTTCAATCAATACAGGTTATATCATCGTACACATCATATATTTACCAGTACAATAAAAGTATTTAGCATAACTTGTACATATAACTTGTACATACATGACACCATTCAATATACCAAACTATTGATGCCTTTACATTAACAGGTATTGCACATCTGATAGTACATGTGCAATCGATATTCTAAATGTATGACATTATAATATATGTATGATATCAGAATTCATTGAGTGTAATATTGTATACTTGATGTATCAACTTATGCGATAATTGCCAGATGTATCAACCTCACACATCTTATATAGGGCCCACCAAGTTACAAACCATGTCAACCATGTACATATAATATTGCATGTACATAATTATGCACATATGTATCCATACGTTCACTTTGTGTACCCACGATTAGGACACAGTAATATATACATATAGCAACTGATGGCATAGATAAAACATCATATTAGTACGTCTGGAATATAACCATTGCCAATTTGTATCATAAAATATAGATGGCATATATTTAACATACATTTATATGCTGTATGGAAGATAGTGAACTAACATGGACATACCTGTTATACTATATATATCCATGGTTATCTGAATGCAATCAGATAACCATGGATATATACCCTATAATTAGTATGGTATTGTGAAAAAATTGTAAATTGCCACATACGGTATTATATTGTATTAACATTTGAAGAATGTATGATTACATAGTGTAATGGAAATTACATCCATATACAGTATGTACTAGCTTTCTAATATTATACCTATATGGTACTAGTATACTTACTTATAATATATAATAGGATACCACATAATATACATATGGGTAAGTCTTATCTTCCCCTATAATAACATAAGCCAATGTGGACTAGAACCATCCACATTAGAGTTTAATCATAGTGTTATATCACATAATATACACCATTAACTAGTGTGAAATAATGATTACACACTTTATTGCACCATGTGAGACATAGTATGTTATCACATTACACTTTAACATATATGGTATCATATTAATTTACACTGGATAGCTATATAATACCTAAATCTTGTAGGTATTATTATTGTAGTTGGTACCATATGTTAATTATGTACACAAAGAATGATACCATTATGGAAATCGGTACATACCAGTAGGTATGTACTAGTCATATATGGTTGGTATGGTAGCATATAGCCATAATACCACAACATATTATGGCTATATGCTACCTTACCAACCATATATTGAGTGCATTTGGAGATGTACTGAGTCAGTATCATGTTAGGGTACAATCCCCTTGCAATATGATATGATAGTAATGGCTAGAATACATTATGTCTATTCCAAATATAGACCCCACATTCACACTAATACAGCATATGAAGATGAGTAGTATCACCCAACCTTAATGTGGGTGTGGTATTATTTGTCTATATATAGACGCAAGGTTGGCATATACAATTATCATATATGGAATTGGTTACAACATAGATGGTTCAAATTACCTAGTCTTTATATCACTCATATATAAACACCAATGGTTACCTACATGGATACTATATGCCATACAGGTACAATCATTTTGCCTAAACATATATACCTAACATCCATAACATATAGATGGTCTTTTATTGTACCCTATACATTAAAACATAATATTCATCAATTTTACTAGTATTGAGTATGATTGTACCTGTATGGCATATAGTATCCATGTAACACATTGTCCTTAGATGGACAATGATGATTAGCAATAATATAATTGTAGCCGTCATATATGGTATACTGTATGGCATATAGTATCCATGTAACACATTGTCCTTGGATCGACAATGTTGGTTAGCAATAATATAATTGTAGCCGTAATATATGGTATACTAACATATGTTACATACCTTATGTTGGTATACCACATGTCAATAATGATAATCCCAAACATATAGTACATTCATTCAAATACATCCTAATGTTGACATATATAGTGTCAAGTCATAAATGGGGCCTTATATTACCCTACAATATTCATAACAATTCCTTAGTTGGAACATAATACTAGGTTATAACAGTATTAGTACACATGTAGTGGTTACATATATCATGGACTGGGTACATTATTGGCCATTATCACCCTAACTAAGAGTGTGCAGGTATACATGTGTGCCAATAGCCATACAGATTTGCTTATAAATATGGACTGGGTACATTACTTAGGGTTTTATTGCCTTTTGGTATGAAAATACAATGAATGTATTTGTAATAGACATATGGCCCTTGGCCATATTCCGTACCATGGGTTGGGTATATTGCAAACAGGTAACATTTTAAAGTAGTTATAAAAATACATGTATACACCCAAGTACCATGCTACTTGATACCCTACATAGTGGAGAGGGTGGTAACACTATTATGTCACATACTTGCACCTTGTATGTAGGTTAGTAGGAGTATAGGTAGTATGTCAATGTATGTACATGGGTATGATGTATATGGATGTGTATGTATAAATGGAGCAGCTAAATACATTAGGTGCTACATTAAAGGCATTATTGAGATATTAAGGTAAACGTCCCATAGGTGTATACTATTACAAGTACATTTGTAAGTATACATTACTACCTTAGCATATGTACATAACCATGTGTACATGGTATCTCTTGCAATGCCATATATCAATTATTGTATAGAGGTATAGTCTTAGTGGTACTATAGGTACCTAATGTATAGGGTACTAACCCTATATAGGAATATGACAGTAGTAGTTGTGTATACTCATGACCTCAAACCAATCACAGATCCATTACTCCTATAATTGTACCTATCTAGATAAAAGTGGATGTGTCAAACCCTATGGAGACACATGACTAGGTAAAGGACATATGCCTGTGGTGTATAATTGTATACATAATGGTCATGCTAAGGTACATCCAATAGTGTAGTAGTCTATTATATCATCCAACTGTTAGAAATATTGTATGTTTACCATCTGTAAACTCTGGTGTACACCTATCATGACATAACCTAAAAGATGATAGTAACCATGTAAGCTCATACAGGTGTTAGTATAGGGTTACCATATGATACACAATAACAGATATAGTCCTGTTCAGTTATAATATGACCTACTTTACAAATACCTTAGCAACTACTTACATACATGTATTATAAATATACATGATAATAGACTTTATAATATCATACTCACCATTGTACAGGACATCCATACATTTGATGGGGTCTTTTATGATATACACATAACATGGTGTAACCTTATTACATATAGCAAGTGGGTAGCATGGTATATCATCCCCTTCCAACTGTCATATATCAATTGTATATATAGAACACATCATTGTATTCTATATCCACATAATTACAACACTTTATAATAGTGTTGGACAATGACTAGGAATGTGTAACAAAATAATTGATGACATATACACCCACATATAATTATAACACTATATTAAATACTTGGTACAATCCATGCCTAACATAGTATGGATTGTCATCAATAAAATTTAAGTATATGCGTATGTCATCAATTATTTTGTTACACATTCCTACTCATGTGTCCAACACTATTACATACTGTATCACTGGGTACATAACACATGTTCCACAATGTTGGTAAGATATGACATCCCCTAGATACAGGCTATACACATGAGTTATACATATTCTGACCTACAGTTATAGGACACATGGCCTATACCATATATTATCATGTGTATAGTTACACATGGAATAAATGATTATCACATGTATCTATAGTACCATACAAGATAGTATATAGATACATGTAATTAAGATGTATTTATTCTCTAGACATAAATGGTACAACTTACATAACATTTGATGGCTTATGAGATGCAGACATATATGATATTATATGACATTAAATGCCCATAACATATGGAATTGTCTACACACATTTTGGGGTATATAGGTTGTGTCATTCCAATTAGACAATACTTATACAATTATCCTTTAAGTAATAAGGAATGGATATAACAGTAAGGTGAGTATACCATGGTATTGATCACGGTGATTATGTATCGTAATCAATTGCAACCATACGTACAATGGATGGTACTTATAATAGTGACATTCATCCACATGTTTATATGGATTATCACATGATTATGTCATACTATACATGACTTTATGTCATCCTCCCATGATATACATGGGATTAATGGAATACATTACTCCCATATATATGTCACAATAACATACCATATGAAGTGTACGTATAATCTTTAAACCCACACATATCTCATGCTAGTACATTATATATATGTACACATTTAGGGTCAAACTATCTTTGACAATTATATATTACTATGATATATAAACATTGTACATGTGGGCACCTCCATAATACCAATATACATTGTATGGCATGTCTATCATGGGTATTATATATAATCTTATTATTACGTATAAGTTGGTACCGCCATTTGTATACTAGTGTGTATAGGTCCCTATATGAATTTAGGCAGATATAGTATATGGTAACATTTAGGTATATATGCAATAGTATAGTATACACAAGTTGTTATATACATGGTAGTTTGGGTATTTAGTATGTGCTTGTATACTAAAAATGTGGGAACATATTTGGGTGAAGATCCGCATATAACCATACCTGGAGAATAGCTATTAGGCACCAATGTAGATATAGTACAAATCCATATATCTTCACCCAAATATTAATTATAAGTAAGATTAGTCCCATATAGTTACAAGGTATAAATATATGCTATACTGTATAATCCTCATGTATGTCATAAGTGACTTACTAAGATTATTCCATGTGTATCACGCTAGTAATGGATGAGATATCATTACTCACATATGCATGGGATATTTACAAACCTGTTAGCCCTGATACAGACCCAAATTAGTACCACGTGCCTATGATAAATACCTCATTAGTTATATCTAAAGTACTTTATACAATGGAACACTATCCTAAATTAAGGTTGGATACATCCATATAACCTAAGTTGACTATTACTATTATACACTGTAAATATAATTATGACAAATTTTTAGTGTAATATATAGGTGTAACTAATCCAATATACACATTTATAGTGAGTATATCCCTGGTATTGTGTATTACCTTCATATATAGCCTTTGTATCAAAAAACTGTATACTAACATATGTACATACCTTATAGTTACCATTCATATAATATTACCACAACTATTTCATATATAGCTATTGGATGACCATAATGTGAACCCTATGTCATGTGCATCATACATTCTTGGTCACTAGTTGAACATAACCATGTTATACTACCGTTATACTTTGGTTGTACTCATAAATCTCATTGATACCATCACATTATTATGGCCTAAATATATGTCACCCTATATTACACAGATGACATTCCCACTGATGGTATAGTATGCACCTAAACCACTATTGTATGTAACAATGGTACACATTTAGGCACCTGTATTTACTAGTGGTATCCTATTATATACCCATCAAATTAGTATGGCATGAAAATCATAACTATAATACCATTAGTTATATACAGATGTAGGCATTAAACTATGGATATATGTAAGCATACATTAGGTTAGTATAATATAATGTTACATACCTACATGTAACACATTGCTAACTATGTATACAAGCTAGAACTATTCCATGTAATTATTACAAATAATTCATGTAGGATTATAGTACATGCATGGTTTGTAAGCCTATATGAATGTAAACATAGTCTGTACTATCTTGCATACAAAGGCACAAAATGTGTTATGGATGGACCCATTGTTAGGGTGGCACCTTCATATACCTATATGAATGTAATATGGTATTGCCATATTAGTGGGCATATGTTCTATACCTTGTATAGATCAATGTACATAAGTGGCTATACAGATATATCCTCTTTTGGATGTCCATACTAATATGTATTAGGCAAACATATGCATTTTATAATATGGTACCAAACAACTATAATTAGGTCCTTATGGCATACAGCCTGGTTAGACACCTGGAATATGTCACAGTAACATAACATTATGTATTATATGGTTTTTTCAATCTTGGAATTATATCACAAGCTACCTATGCAAATTGGTTACTATCGTATGCATAATTACATATGATAGTTGATGTGGAACCCCAAGACCCTTAATTGACCCTTAGAACTCGTTACCAATCAAATCAGAATTAGTTTCTGACGTGAACCCAATAGAAATGAAGCCTAGAAAACCCACAAGAATTTGATTATATGATCCCAAGAAACTTAAATACAAATCTTGTTTGATGGACCTTGATCCTTTATCTAAAAAGACTAGAACCTTGGTATAAAGAACCTACACCCAAGAAACAATGAAAATAGAAACTTAAACTATGTTAAAGTCTAAACCCAAGGAATACAGAAACTTGAATGAAGGTTATAATGGAAGTGTTGTGAACGCCACAAAGAAAGGATTTCTTTGATAAGTTCTGGTTTTGTTCTTTCAAGAACTCAAGGAAAAAACTCTCTCTCAATCTTTCAATTGAATAATCTAAATTGTCTATCATAATGAACATCCAAGACCCTTTAAATACTAATTCTAATAGAACTCTGAGAAACAAGGTCATAACAAATCTAATTTGACCAAGTCTCTAACTTCCTAATCTGATATGTATCACACCAATCCTAGTTCATGTAGGATTCTAAGGCAAGATAAACCTAATCTGAATTTTAACAAACTAATCCTACTTGTAGCGAAAGCCTAAGTCATGCCAATCCCACTTAGAATAGGATTGTAAGACTTAATTACAAATCAAACTCTAACTAATCAAAGCTGATCCAAATCTAATCTAAAGAAACCAAATCAGATTTAAACACAACTAAAGGCCTTCCTAACATAGAATTTCGGCCATACTAAGAAAATATAACCAAATAAACCAATACTTGAGTCTTGGACATGATTCATGGCCCAAACATGTAATCTTCAAGAATCTGTCCAAGAATGCACAGCCCAAACATGTAATCTTCAAGATTGGTTTAGTCTTCCACAACCTTGATACAATGGATCAAGATTGGATCTTCTTCTTCCAAGCCTAACTTGAATGACTTGTGCTTCAATTTTACCCAATTGTCCAAATCTGCCCAAGTTTTGTACACCAATCCTTGCATGGCTTCCTTGATCTTCTTGGATCTTGATCTTCTGATTGGCTCACTAGGAACATATAATGGATCATTGGCAGCAACTTGTCCACCTATGGCAGGGTGCTTCCCACGTGAATCTCCACAAAATCCTCCATCCATGGAAGCAAGCTTTCCATCAAGAACATGTTGACCTTGGTTCTCATCGTCCAAACAATTAAAACTATGTTAGAATCTAGACTGGTAAAAGGCAAGAATGTGTAAGATCATTTGAAGGTAAAAGCCATCTTCTTGAGTGAAACACGAGGGTATCCATTCTGATATAGAGAGAAACACGTGAGGGAGTGTGAGAGGAGCTGTTCTTGCAGGTTTTACGTCATAACCAATTGAAAGGATAGTAAAGGTAGTGACAAGGATGAAAAGAATAGTGAGGCTGATCAAAGCACATTCTTTACTTTAGCGGCTATGCAATAGCAATTCCAAAGGATTGAGAACTTGTTCAGGGATGTCAATGATAGATTTGATAGACAAGAGCAGGCCATTAGGAATTTACAAAGAGAGGCTTCAACTAATAGTGCAACAAGGAGGCAAAATGCTAGGGAGCCAACTCCTATGCGCTATGAGTATGAAGATGAAAATGATGATGGGGAAGATGAAGAAGAGTGGCATAGGTTCAAAATTGGTGGAAGAGGGGGACAGAATGATAGAGGATGAGGAAGAGACTATAGAGGCCGAGACAATGCAAGAGAAGAAGACAAGGTTGAGCGTGTGGATAGAAACTTGGGTAGTATCAAGATGAAAATACCATCTTTCCAAGGTAAGAATGATCCAGAAGCTTACTTAGAATGGGAAAGAAAGGTGGAGATGATTTTTGAATGCCATAATTATTCCGAGAAGAAGAAAGTGAAACTTGCTGCTGTGGAATTCCATGATTATGCACTTATTTGGTGGGATCAACTTATTTTGAATAGAAAAAGGAATGGAGAGGATCCCGTTGATACTTGGGTCGAAATGAAGAGGGTCATGAAGAAGAGGCTTGTGCCTAGTTACTTCTATAGGGATCTCCATCAAAGGCTCCAAACCTTGAGACAAGGCACCAAAAGTGTAGAAGAGTATCATAAGGAGATGGAGATAGCCATGATTAGGGCTAATGTAGAAGAAGAAAGAGAAGCCACCATGGCATGTTTCTTGGTTGGTTTGAACAAAGACATTGCTAATGTTATTGAATTCCACCATTATGTGGAGTTAGAGGAGATGGTGAATATGGCCATGAAGGTGGATAGAAAACTCAAGTACAAAAGCCCCAGCAAGGCTTCTTACCCAAACTTAACAAATTGGAACTCCAAATGGTCCAAGAAGGATGAGAAGAACAAAGACAAGCCAAAGGAAGAGAAGAACAAAACGGATCCAAAAGGTACTTTTAAAACTCTTAGTTCTTCTAGCTCCAATTCTAAAAAGCATAGGACTATTAAATGCTTTAAATGTCTTGGTGTTGGTTGCCCAAACAACAAAAACAATGTTTGTAAGAGGAGGAGAAGTTGTGTTTGAGGAGGAAGAACAGATTTGGCTTCCATGCCTAAATTGGAGGATTGTTCTGATGTGGAAGTTGAGGATGCACCTAGGGGTGAATTGCTTGTAACTAGGCTTGTTTTGAATGCTCAAGTGAAGAAAGATGGAATTGAGCAAAGGGAAAAAAAATTTCATACTAGATGCATAGTGAATGAGAAGATTTGTAGACTAATCATTGATGGGGGTAGCTGCACTAATGTGGCTAGTACATTGATGGTGGAAAAACTAGGGTTGGAGTGCTTGAAACATTCTAGGTCGTATAGTCTACAATGGCTGAATGACATGGGGGAAATCAAGGTAAGTAAACAAGTCTTTGTATCTTCCTCCATTGGTAAGTAATATGATCAAGTACTTTGTGATGTTGTACCTATGCATGCTAGTCATTTATTGCTTGGTCGACCTTGGCAATATGATAGAAGAGTGTTACATGATGGTTTTAAGAATAGGTACTCATTTACTACGGGAGATCAGAAATTTGTTCTTGCTCCAATGGTACCAAAAGAGGTATATGAGGACCAAATGCAATTAAAAAGAGTATAGAAGCAATGCAACAAAGAAAGGCCTAAAATTTTCAAGAAAAGCATGATGATACAAAAGTTGAGGAGAAGGTCAAGAACCTTGCAAAAGGGGAGCAGAAATTTAAATCAAAAGAAAAGAGAGAAAGTGAGGCCAAGAGTAAGAGAAGAAAAGTGGGGAAAGAGATCTTAAAAGAAATTCAATTAAAAGGCCCAAATGAGAGAGAGGGTAGAAAAAAAAAACTTTTATGCAAAAATGAGAGATGTAAGGGTTGCTTGTGTAGAAAGGAGATGCTTGTTTGTACTTTTGTACAAGGAAGCTTATTTTAATGAATCTGACCTTGACCCTTGTCTGCCTAGTAATGTTGTTTCTCTTTTGCAAGAGTATGAAGATGTTTTCCTTGAGGAGTTGCCGCCCATTAGAGGAATAAAATATCATATTGATTTCATGCCTGAGGCGTAGATTCCAAATAGACCTACTTATAGGGCTAATCCCGAAGAAACTAAGGAACTCCAAAAGTAAGTGGAAGAGTTGCTACAAAAGGGACACATCAAGGAGAGTCTTAGTCCTTATGCCGTCCCAGTGATATTGGTTCCAAAAAAGGATGGGAGTTGGCACGTGTGATTGTAGAGCTGTTAACAAGATAACGGTAAAGTATCGTCATCCTATACCTCGATTGAATGATATGATTAATGAATTACATGGTGCATATGTATTTACCAAAATTGATCTTATGAGTGGTTGCCATCAGATTAGAATGAAAATTGGTGTTGAATGGAAAACTTCTTTCAAAACAAAAAATGGTTTGTATGAGTGGCTTGTAATGCCTTTTGGCTTAACTAATGCTCCTAGTATATTTATATGTTTGATGAATTATGTTTTGAGGTCATTTATTAGTAAATTTTTTGTGGTATATTTTGATGACATATTGACCTATAACAAAAGCATTAATGAGTATATTGAGCTTCTTAGGCTTATGTTAGATGCACTAAGGGCAGAAAAGTTGTATGCTAAGTTAAAGAAGTGTACATTTTGCATGGATGGTGTTATATCTCTTGGTTATGTTGTTTCTTCTAATGGAATTGAGGTGGACCAATAAAAGATCAAGGCAATTAGGGAGTGGCCAAGACCAACAAGTGTTACTCAGGTAAGATCTTTTCATCGACTTGCTAGTTTCTATAAGAGGTTTGTAATAGATTTTAGTTTTATTGCAGCTCTATTGACTGAGATTGTCAAAAAGGAGATAGGATTTAAGTGGAGAGAGGCGCAAGAAATTGGTTTTAACACTTTGAAAGAAAAACTTTGTTCTGCATCTATTTTGAGTTTACCTGACTTTACTTCTACTTTTGAGATTGAATGTGATACCTTTGGGATAGGTATTAGTGCTGTTTTGTTGTAGGGAAGACATCTCATTGCCTATTTTAGTAAGAAGTTTAATGGTGCTCAATTGAAGTATTCCATTTATGATAAGGAGCTGTATGCATGGTTAAGAGCTCTACAAACTTGCAGCATTATCTATGGCCAAAGGAACTCGTGATTCACTCTGATCATGAGAGTTTGAATTAAGGGCCAAGATAAGTTGAATAAAAGAAATGCTAAGTGGCTGGAGTTAATTGAGACATTCCTATTTATTGTGAAATACAAGCAAGGTAAAGAAAATGTGATTGTTGATGCTTTGTCTAGGAGGCATGCTCTAATCTCTTCTCTTAGTTCTAAGTTGATTGGTTTTGAGTATATAAAAGACTTGTACAAATCAGATTCTGACTTTGCTAATGTGAATGATGCATGTGAACAAGTTGCTTTTCGAAAGTTTTATAGGAATGATAGATATATGTTTAGAGATAATAAACTATATATTCCTACTTGTTCTATGCATGAAATGCTTGTTAGGGAGTCTCATGATGGAGGTTTAATGGGAGATTTTGGCATTGTCAAAACACTTGACATATTACATAAGCATTTTTATTGGCCTAACATGAAAAAGGATGTCCAAAGAGTTTGCTCTAGTTGTGTAGCGTGTATGCAAGCCAAGTCCAAGGTGCAACTACATGGGTTGTACATGCCTCTACCTGTCCCTAATAGTCTTTGGGTTGATATATCTATGGATTTTGTGTTATGATTGACTAGGACTAGGAAAGAACGTGATAGCATCTTTGTTGTAGTTGATAGATTTAGTAAAATGGCTCATTTTATTACGTGTCATAAATCTGATGATGCTACACTGTTGCTGATTTATTTTTTAGGGATATTGTTAGGTTGCATGGCATTCCTAGAACCATTGTTTCAGATAGGGATTCTAAGTTTTTAAGTCACTTTTGGCGTGTTCTATGGAATAAATTGGGAACTAAACTTTTGTTTTCTACAACTTGCCATCCCCAAACAGATGGTCAAACGAAAGTAGTTAATAGAACCTTAGGATCTTTATTGCATGCTATTGTGGGTAAAAATTTGAAAACTTGGGGAGATTGTTTGCCTTTGATTGAGTTTGCATATAATAGAAGCATTCATTCTTCCACAGGTTATTCTCCATTTGAGATTGTGTATGGTTTTAACCCATTAACTCCATTGGACTTGTTGCCTTTACCCTTGAATGAGATTGATAATATAGATGGGCAGCAAAGGGCTGAATTGGTTAAGACAATACATGAGAAAACTAGGCAACACATTGTGGAAAAGAACAAGACGTATGCTCAAAGAGCCAATCAACAGCACAAGGTGATGAAGTTTGAGCCTGGAGATTGGTTTTGGGTGCACTTCAGAAATCTAACAAAGGAAGTCTAAGCTCGATCCTAGAGGCGATGGTCCTTTTCAAGTGCTTGAACGCATTAATGACAATGCCTATAGGGTGAAGCTAGGTGAGTATGGTGTTCGTGCTACTTTTAATGTTGCTGATCTATCTTCCTTTGATAATGTAGGTCATGCTTCGAGGATGAATCCTTTTGAGGAGGGAGGGAATGATGCAATTCACCATGAAAATGAATAATTGAGGATGCCAATGGGTCCAATTACAAGGTCACTCTCCAACAAGCTCAAGACACAATTTTAGATTTATGCACAAGCTTTTGTTTCACAAGAACTTCAAGAAGTTTTGTTGATCAAGCTTGGGAAGATGCTAAGTGTGTGTGCACATTGGAGGTATCAAACCAAGAGGGCTAAAGTTATGTGCATGTTTTATTTTAAGAAACCAAGCATGTGGGCCTAGTTTAAAAACCCAATCCGCCCCTCTTAAGTTAGTCTTCTATGTTTTCTTGTTTCCTTATCATATTTTGACTAAGATTAGGCAATTTTAATTAGTTTTGAAGCCCAAATAGATGTGGGATTTGTTTTTGGGCAGATTTGTTCAAGAAAGCCTTTCTGGATGTTTTGGGCTTTCTTTAGGGTTTTTAAGTTATCTTTGTTAGGGTTTGTATTGTACAAGGTTATTTTCCTTTCTTTATGCATGAACTTCAGATTAGACGTGAATAAAAATTGGAAAGTCTTCTTCCAGAGAGAATTCGAATTCTTGCTTGTTTTACCTTAAGGATTGATTCAACTTATCAAGTAAGTTCTAACTTGTGGAGTTAATTCAATTCTTGCAATCTTTATACTCTTTGTTACCAATTCCTTGCTGTTTTGGGGGTGACAGGTAGTGTTAGATTGATTGAATTTAGGTATTGGGAACAATTGTTGAAACGAAGGTGATCTAGACATTAACTTTAGGTTGTTGCCGTATCGATCCTTGAAGTAACAACAAGAAGAACATGCCTTTCTTGAAGAGAATATCTCTGAATTTTATTAATCAACTGATCTGAAGTTTACAAGTATAAAATAAGGTCTTATACCCTTACTCACGTCCTAACCCTAAAAAGAATAGGTTGCAAACCCATTTAATTCTACAAACAAGCCTAATCTTAACAAGCTTAGGAGTTATAGCCCAATAATGCAATCTAATCCTAATCCACTTAGGATTGGGCTAAACTAACTTAAATAAACCTAAGAGGGGGAATGGGCCTAATGGAGGCATAAAATAAATTAAGGCAAGATTTCAAATGAATATCCAGTCCATAACAAGTTTTTTGTCCCTAATAAATAAAGGATAAATAACAAGCCCAATGTATTAAATTAAGCCCATGAGAATAATTAAATTTGTCTTGAAATTTGGCTAAGTATTAGCCCCTCCACACGCCGTCTCTAGAAGAATCACAAGCTTGACTACTCCACTTGAATTCTCCATGGATGGTTCGGCCTTGTCATCAAGGTGAGATTTAATGTGACCTTGAACAAACCCTTGAATTGCTTGTTTAAGCCTTGCTGTACATTACCTTGTAATAGGTCTGCTTGGCAAAGTAAGCGTGTCTTGGCGTGTGGCACCTTGATCTCCATTGCTGCCATGGCTTCTTGTATCAGCAGGGGACATATAACATTACAATGCCCTAACAAGACGGTGATGGTGATGTGGAGGGATGGCGAAGCAAGTTTAGCCAATTCTGAGCAAGAGCTAGATGAGAGCAAGGGGGAGGGGGAGGAATATCCAGTGGCTGGTGAAGCTCTTGTCACTAGAAGGATTTTGAGTGTGCAAGTGAAAGAAGAGGAGGATGCACAATGTGAGAACATCTTCCATACCAGCTGCCACATTGGAGGCAAAGTGTGTAGGATGATCATAGATAGATGAAGTTGCACCAATGTTGCTAGCACTTTGTTGGTGAAAAAATTGAAGCTCCCAACTTTGAAGCATCCGTAGCCTTATAAACTGCAATGGCTAAATGAATGTGGTGAAATAAAGGTCAGCAAACAAGTCTTAATTTCGTTTACCATAGGGAGATATAGTGATGATGTAATTTTTGATGTGCTTCCTACGCATGCTGGACATTTGTTGTTAGCAAGGCCATGGCAATTTGATAGGAGGGCTATGCATGATGGATTCAAGAATAGGTATTCTTTTGTAATGCATGGTAGACCTATAACTCTTGTACCCCTAACTCCCAAACAAGTGTATGATGATCAAGTGAGATTAAAGAGTGAATATGAAAAGAAAAAGAGTGAGCTAGAGAGTGCAAAGAAAAAGAGTGAAAAAGAAACAAAAGAAGTAGAAAAATAGAAAGAAAAAAGAAACAAAGAGAGAAGAAAAAGATAGAAACTATGCTTTCTTTGAAAAGAAGGAGAGGTCAAGAGAGCTCTTATCTTAAAGGAGTCCATCACAAAGAAGTATTCCTAAGTACTAACAACCTTAATCCTATTCTCCTAGTGTTGTTTCTTCTCTTCTACAGGAATTTGAAGATGTCTTTCCCGAGGAGATTCCCCATGGATTACCACAAACAAGAGGGATTGAACATCAAATAGATTCATTCCTAGAGCATCCATTCCGAACAGGCCAGCTTATAGAACAAATCCTGAGGAGACTAAGGGTCTATTTGGTTGGAGAGTTTGGAATGGAACGGAACATAACGTAACACACTTCCATCGTTTGATTGAGGGTTTTATAATAGAATGAAATGGAATGAGATGGAAGTAGAGGGTTTCATGTTACGTTCCATTCCATCCTAAATAGTGAAAATATGAAACCTCCGATTTAGAGGGTTTAGAATGGAACATAAACTAATAAATACGTACTATCTAATATACCCTCAATAATTTTTCTTAATATCAATTATTTCTTCTAACCCTAACGCCTATAAGTAATAATATTTTTATATTATTTCTCCTTACCCTAATAATAATATTTTTATATTATTAATAAAAATTGTATATAAATAATAATAAAATAATAAAAATTTTATTAATGAAAATAGAAAATATATAAAAATTTATTCTTTAATTATTTGTATAAATTTCTATATAAATAAAAATATAAATAAATAAATTTTAAATATAAATCACATATAATAGAATAAAATTTATCAAAATAATTAATAATAATATTTTTATATAATTAATAATAAATTGTATATAATTAATAATAAAATAATAAAACTTTTATTAAAATTTTTATTATTTTAAAATAGAAAATATATAAAAAGTTACTTGTCATGGTTGTGCGTGAATTTTTAATTAGATATGATTTCTGTTTAAAATAATAGCGTTAAACCTTTTGTAACAACCATTTAATATCAGGGGTATAATAGTCATTTACTATACATTATACTCCAGTCAATCTATCTTCCAAACAATGTTTCACTACGTTACATTATGAGCCTTTCCATCCCTCCCAAACAACTTTTTACTATATTACATTCCATTCAATTATAAACCTTTCCCTTCCATTCCATTCTATTTTGTTCCATTCCATTAATTACCATCCAACCAAATAAGCCCTAAGGAGCTACAACGGCAGGTTGAGGAGTTGCTTGCAAAGGGATACATCTGAGAAAGCTTAAGTCCATATGTCGTGCCAGTTTTGATAGTGCCTAAAAAGGATGGATCTTGGAGAATGTGTGTTGATTGCCGAGCTATCAACAAGATAACGGTAAAGTATAGACATCCCATTCCTAGGCTAGATGATATGCTTGATGAGTTATATAGCTCTTGTGTTTTCTCAAAATTTGACTTAAAGAGAGGATACCATCAAATCCGAATATGCAAAGGAGATGAATGGAAAACAGAATTTGAGACCAAGCATGGTCTATATGAGCGGTTAGTTATGCCATTTGGTTTAACCAATGCACCAAGTACATTCATGAGATTAATGAATCATGTGTTGTGCGACTAAATTGGTAAGTTTGTAGCTGTTTATTTTGATGATATCCTTGTGTATAACAAAAGCTTAGGTGAGCATGTTCGACACCTAAAATTTGTCCCAAGTATTTTGTGCAAAGAGAGCTTATATGATAACCTTAAGAAATGTTCCTTATATATACTAATCAAGTTGTTTTTCTTGGATGTGTTGTAAGTTCTCTAGGCATTATCTAGGAGGTATGCTCTACTATCTACTTTAAATACTAAGCTATTAGGATTTGATTATATAAAGGATTTGTATGCTAATGATCCTGATTTTGCTAAGTGGTTGAAGCTTGTGCTAATTCTAGATTTGGAAAGTTTTATGGGCGAAGGATTTCTATTTAGAGAAAACAGGTTGTGCATGCCTAATTGTTCATTACAAGAGCTACTGGTTCGAGAATCACATGGAAGAGGTCTTATAGGACATTTCGGTGTTAAGAAGACCTTGGATGTGTTAGTTGAGCATTTATTTTGGCCTCACATAAAGTGAGATGTCGAGAGAGTTAGCAATCGTTGCATTACATGCACACAAGCCAAATCAAAGTCACAACCTTATGGGGTGTACATTCCCTTACCAATACCTAGCAAGCCATGGGTAGACATTTCAATGGACTTTATCTTAGGTTTGCCTAGGTCAAATAGATTCTATTTTCGTGGTTGTTGATTGTTTCTCTAAAATGGCACATTTCAATAGAAAGATAGGAGATTTGATTCAATAGGATTAGGGGCTTTCAAGAACTTTGTTTTCTTGGGGTTTCCATATCATTAGTGAAATGTTACCCATGGATATTTTGGATACAAGCATCTAAAGGTATATCTTAATCATAATATGGTCCAAATCAATATGATATCTTGTGTGATGGTATAGTACATGAATTACTGTACGGCTTATCATATGGCCCACTTGATATGCTGAGCAATTATCATGTGTCATATGGGTTAGGATAGTGTACCCATATCACTAAAACATGGGTGGTATGTTAAACTGGCAATCAATACTATTACCAGTTAGTGTAGACATTTATTATAACTATCTAGTACCACAGGGTGCCTAATGAGTTTAATAACAAAGTGCCACCATTTCAAGGAAGGAATGATGTAGATGCCTACTTGGAGTGGGAAAGGAAAGTAGAGATGATATTTGCCTGCCACAACTATTCTGAAGAGAAGAAGGTGAAGCTGGCTGCAGTTGAGTTCTCTGATTATGCTACTATTTGGTGGGATCAATTAATGGTTAGTAGAAGACGAACTGGAGAAAGACCGGTTGAAACCTGGGATGAGATGAAATGCATCATGAAAAAGAGATTCATGCCAAGTTACTACTATAGGGAGTTGCATCAAAAACTCCAAACATTAAGGCAAGGCACAAAGAGCATGGAAGATTATCATAAGGAGATGGAGATAGCTATGATAAGAGCTAACATAGAAGAGGATAAAGAGGCTACAATAGCTTGGTTCCTTACTGATCTAAACAAAGAGATAGCCAACGTGTTAGAGCTTCATCAATACTTGGAGTTGGAGGACATGGTAAGCATGGCTATGAAGATTGAGAAGCAATTG
>JANZXR010374303.1:0-18632 GCA_027575705.1 Erythroxylum echinodendron
ACTTATAACTTACATTGTCCGCAATGTAATCAAGGACAGAAGTTACCAAGATCATGGTGACAGAGGAAATTAAGGGGGCTCGCTGCTAAAACAACTAAATAAAGATGCCACATTGTGCTCTATCTTATGAACGATGTGCCACAAATATGTTTGCTTTCAACTTAATTCAAAAACCTCAGCAACAAGGTCTGCAGGTGGTGTCTGTTCAGTACTCCGAAGTCCATCCTTCGATTCAATCAATTGAAATTAGCCACCTACTGTAGCCTTCACCAATTTCATATACAATGTGTTTGATTTGGGTGGAATAAAAATATCCTAGATTAACTTTATAATTGTGTTCAACACACCAAATCAAAATAATTCTGCTCGGGACAAAATATAAGAGTTTTGTAGTTTGCCCGAAAAGTTATAAGCCAAAAACCTATGAAACAAGCGATATACGGGGTCATGCAAAGTAGTGGCTTTGGAATTGGATGTGTTATATGACTCAGTATCGGCAGACAAAGCACCATAAGCTAAAATCTCATCGAACACATCCGGGTATTCTAAAAATACATTAACATAATCGAGAAATTCAATGCTCATTTCGTTTTCAAATCCTAGTGCAACATTGAAGTTGTCTAAGCTCATGTTAAATTATTGTTATGGTAGATGAAAAGACACTGTATCTAAACAAGCAGTATCCTTACTGACATGACCTTTAAACTAAAAAGAGGCAAAAAATTCCCAAACAATTTCATTAACTGCATTAATGCCATCCAATTCAAAGAAAACTTAGAAAATAAAAGTATGAATGAGCCGATGAAACTGAGATTGTAACCCAAATGCATTTAGAATAGTTGGAGGAACATACCTTACATCACAAATCAGTCACTTCTTATCTTTCTTCAGTGCGCAAATGTCCTTCCGTCTAGTGAACCCAAGGATTTCTCCCACTTCCCTTCCCCCTTGGTTGTTTTGATGCATCCGAGCTCCACCTTGGGAGCGTGCCCGATAACGGTGAGGAATTTCCTCTGTTTCAACATTGTCAGTAGCTTCAAGAGAAGGGTCCGCATCTGCCTCCGAGTTCACCATAGGTGTGGGCTTAATGGGTGCTTTGCGAATTTTAGAAATGGTCGAGTCTGAGCGATGAATCTATGTAGAATGGCAAGGAGCTTCTTTAAACATTGTAGGGACGCCTAATGGGTTAGAGGAAGGTGCAATAGCGTCATGGGAAGGGATATGTTCGGTTGGGTTTATCTCCCAACGCGTTTTCATAGGTACATGGGATCTCCCTCTAAAAGCTTGGCTTTTTGTGCGGGCCATTCCTTTGGGTGTTGAAGAAAAGGATACCAAAATTATGGGAGATAGGGTTGAAGGAATGTTGGTGAAAACGAAAGAGTGGGTAGCTGGGAAGATTAAATAAGCAGCAAGTCAAAGGGTGCTGGCATTTTATTGGGTTGTATCCCTTATTTACAAAACTGCCATGGACTTCCCTCTTTGGTTTAAACAATTGTGTACCCTACACCTGAGCTTTTCACTATGTGTGAAAAAAATTGAACCCCATTGTTATGTAAACATAGGCATACAACATGCTCATGACATATACCTTCTTTTAACCACTGGCAGTAATGCGCTATCACACATACATCAGTTCCAAACCAAAAATTTTAAGCATTGAGCACAGAATCAAAAAATAGAAATAAATTAACACAAAATAAAATCGAAGCGTAAAATAAAAAATTCCTTGGGTTGCCTCCCAAATAGCGCTTTGTCTAATGTCTTTGACTCAACGGGGGCCTCACCTAGTTGTAATCAGGTTAACTTACATAATGTACCTCAACTAAGTGTGGCTCAAATCCCTCATAGAAGGGTTTCAATTTATGGCTATTGACTTTAAAAATTTTGAAGTATCCATGCTTTGAATGTCAATGGCATCATTATCATAAACTTTTAGAACAACAAATGGGCCAACCCATTTAGAATGTAACTTACCTCCAAAACGTTTTAAGAGTAGAGTCAAAGAGAAGTATCTTTTGACCGATTTTAAACGTCTTTTGAACAATCTTTTTATCATGAAATGCCTTGGTTTTGGCTTTGTAAGTCATGGTATTCTCATAAGTGTTGCTGTGGATTTCCTCAAGCTCTTGGAATTGAAGCTTACATTGCTGCCCTGCCTCATCATAACTTGTGTTGAACATTTTCACCACCCAAAACTCGTAATGTTGTATTTCCACGGGCAAGTGACATGTCTTGCCATAGATTAGTAGATAGGGTGATATGTCTAATGGCGTCTTGTAACTAGTTCGATATGCCCACAATGCACCTCAAGGCGCGCACTCTAATCCTTGCACGAGGGGTTCATAGTTTTCTCCAAGATGCTTTTGATCTCCCTATTGGATAACTCGACCTGCCCATTTGTTTGTGGGTGATAAGTGGTTGACGCCCTATAAGTGATGCCATATTTCTTGAACAATGCTTCCACAACTTGGTTGCAAAAGTGGGTTCCACGATCACTAATGATAGCTTTCAATGTGCTAAACCTAACAAAAATATTAGCTTTCACAAAATCGACAACCACTTTAGCATTTTTAGTATGTGTGGCTTTCGTCTCAATCCATTTTTAAACATAATCAACAGCAAGTAAAATATATTGATTACCAAAAGACGAGGGAAAAGATCCCATAAAATCAATGCCCCAAATATAAAAAACTTCACAAACTATAATGGGTGTTTGTAGCATCTCATTTCTACGACCAATATTACCTATAAATTGGCATCTATCTTATGCTTTGTAAAAGGTATATGAATCTTTAAATAAATCAGGCCAGTAAAATCCATATTCAAGTACCTTTCTTGTTGTTCTTTGTGGTCCAAAATGGCTAGCACAAGCTGACAAATGACAGAATTGAAGGATGGAAGGAATCTTTTCCTCGGGTACACATCGCCTTATGATTTGATTCGATCACATCTTCTACAAATATAGGTCATCCCAGATGTAATACTTAGCTTCAATCTTCAGTTTATTTCATTTCTCCCTCGTATAATCCTTTGTAAATCTATGTTCTGTAAAAAAATTAACCAAGTCTGTAAACCACGGGTTACAACATGCCCATATCGTATCAACCCGAAATAGTTGTTCATCGGGGAACTCACCCGAAACCACTTCTCTAGACTGGGAATCTATGATTATCTAACTTAGATGGTCAACTACAAGGTTCTCAACTCCCTTCTTGTCTCTTATCTCAATGTTAAACTCTTGGAGCAACAATACCCATCGAATCAACCTAGACTTTGCATCTTTTTTGCTTATCAAATATTTCAAAGCCGCTTGATCTGAATACACAATCACTTTCGTTTGCATTAAATAAGGTCTGAATTTTCCAAAGCAAAAACCACAGCAAAGAGCTCATTTTCAGTGGTTGTGTAGTTCTTTTGAGCTTCATCTAAGGTTCTTGATGAATAGAAAATTATATGTGGATTGTGCCTCAATCTTTGTCCAAGACCAACTCCAACGGTGTAATTACTTGCATCACACATTATTTTGAATGGTAAATCCCAGTCTGGAGCCTTGATTATGAGTGCCGAAACCAACCTCTCCTTCAATGTGTCAAACGCTCTACGACATGCATCACCAAACACAAATTTGGCATCTTTTTGTAGAAGACAACTCAAACGGTGAGCTATCTTTGCAAAATCTTTAATGAAGCGTCGATAGAAACTTGTATGGCTAAGAAAAGAATGAACTTCCCACACACTTACGAGGTAAGGTAAAGATCTAATAACATCTACTTTGGCCTTATCAATTTCAATCCCTTTAGACGAAACTATATGTCCTAGGATGATTCCTTGACTAACGATGAAATGGCACTTTTCACAATTCAACACTAAGTTAGTTTCAATACAATGTTTCAAAATTCAGTAAAATCATTCATAAATACCTCAATTATTTTCTCAACAAAGTCTGAAAAAAATACTTGCCATACACTTTTAAAACGTCACCAGTGCATTGTAGAATCTGAATGGCATGCGCTTATACGCGAAGGTACCAAATGGGCATGTGAAAGTTGTCTTTTCTTAGTCCTTGGGTGCAACAGGAATGTGATGCAACCTGGAATATCAATTCAAATAGCTATAATGGGTGCGACCCGTAAGTCTCTCCAACATTTGATCGATGAATGGAAAAGCGAAGTGATCTTTGCGTGTTGCAGAGTTCAACTTCCTGTAGTCAATGTAAACTTGCCATCCATTTTGAACTCGTGTCAGAACCAACTCCCCTTTATCATTTTTAACCACTATAATGCCTGTTTTCTTTGGAACAACCTAGGTTGGGCTGACCTATTTGCTATTCGAAATAGCATATATTATATCTGCATCAAGTAAATTAAGAATCTCTTTTATCATGATTTCCGTCATTGGAGGATTTAACTGACGTTGTGGTTGTCTACTTGCTTTATAATCATCCTTAAGAAGTATCTGGTGCATGCAAATCGTTGGACATATACCTTTGATGTCAGCAATAGTCTATCACATAGCTTCCTTGTGATCTTGAAGTACCCAGATCAAACATTCTTCCTCCACCTTACTCAACTCATTTGAAATAATCACTGGACGTGTGTCTTCAGAACCTAAAAATGCGTATTTAAAGTGAGAGGGTAGTAGCTTAAGCTCCAAATCTGGTGGTTTCACTACAAATGGAAAAATTCGATTTCTGGTAGATACACATGGTCATGTCGTATCAGCTCCAGTGAACTGCATAACATTATTTCTTCCATCTGCATTTGGTTTCCATTTAAATCATTTACTGCATGGAACAAATGATCTGGTAACACCCCATGTTCATCCCAACTTGCCAACTTTGGAGTCGTCAATTCTTCAGTCAAGGCTATCTGTAAGGCATCACAACTACAATACTCCAAAAATTTATCAACAAGGGGGTCAACACTATTTATGGAAAAAGCAGATGCATAATCATTTTGGTGCTTTATTGCTTTATTGATATGAAAATTCATCACAGCACCATCAATTCCATTATTATGGTTCCAGCATACACATCTATTTTTGCTCTAAATGTTTTGAAATTTCTAGTATTCCTATCATCCATATTCAACATATAAAAATCAGCTGGAAATACTAATCCATCAATATGAACCAGGACGTCCTCTAACACCCCTTCTGGAAAGACACTTAATCTATCCGCTAAGGTTAAGACAACCCTATTTTGTTTCAAAGGACTAACATTCAAAGAAGTGTAAATAGATAATGGCAATAAATTAATTGAAGCTCCTAAATCACACATAGCTTGCTCAATGCCTACATTACCTATTTTTTATGAGATAGAAAACATACCTGGGTTAAGCTCCTTAATAGGTAGCTTACCTTATAACATTGTCAAGACTGATTCTCCCATGAGCACCCTCTCGTTAGCATGCACCTTATTCATTCTTGTGCATAACTCTTTCAAAAATTTACAATACCTGGGTACATGCTTGATTACAGTCAACAAGGGGATTTTGATTTCAACCTTCTTCAAAGTCTCAAACACCTCTGTATCATCAGTGGCCTTCTTCTTCTTTTGTAATCCATGAGGGAAAGATGGTTTCTCAGGGTTAGGCTACACGATCTTAATGTTTAGGGCTATTTTTTCTGTTTCTGTCGATACGACATGATCATATAGTATCGAATGTTTTGGGTATGGTGCCTCCAATTCCTTCCCACTTCGAAATGTGATAACATTGACATTATTCCCTAGGTTTACCTCTAGTTGGGAGGGTAACCTACCCTGATTTTCCATCCTTGTCATCGTGGAGGCTAACTGATCCATGCGTGTCTTAAGAGCTCCAATCATGTTGTCAATTTTCTTAATAAATTTCATTAACAACATCTTTATATCATCATCGTTACCTTGCCTTGATTGTTGCTGGTACTGTCGAGGTGGATTGTGCTACCTTTGCTGGTTATTTCCATTCCCATACCTCATATTAGGGTGATCACACCAACCCACATTATATGTGCTCAAATAAGGATCATATTTCTAGTTGTGATTGGCATAATTACCCATGACATTTACTGTTTCATCCTCTTACAAGGGGTGCATGCGTCGGTTAGGTGCTCTTGAGAAAAACAAAGTCCACATGTTGAGAAGGTTTATGGACTTGTTGTATAGTGCTAGCATTACCAATAAGTTGCTTTTCCAACAAATCAATTAGTCTTTTTAGTTTAGATTCAATACTAGAAGACCTTACCTCATGCGTTGCTCGCGTGGTAATGTTAGTGCGTATGCTAAACTGTTGCGATTTTGTAGCCATGGCTGATATCAAATCTAGCGTAGCTTGAGGGGTTTTGCTCACTAACACCCCTCCACTCGCAGCATCAATGACTCTTCTCTCATCTTTTATCAATCCTTCATAAAAATACTGAATAAGGAGTTTTTCAGTAATACCATGCTGTGGGCAACTCGCACACATCTTTTTAAATCTTTCCCAATACTCATACAAAGATTCAGAATCACGCTGCTTCACACTACATATTTCCCTCCTCAAATTCGCAGCTCTAGATGCAGGGAAATTCTCTCTAAAAATAATTTTGCCTTGTCAACCAAAGTAATAACTAAACCGAGAGGCAAATAAAATAATCATTCTTTCGTGGCACCCTCAAGAGAAAATGGAAACGCATAAAGCATGATTTGATTTTCTGTAACTCCTTGTGGTTTAAACCCAAAACAGGTAACATGAAATTCCTTCAAATGTCGATTTGGGTCTTCAGCCTGTAACCTAAGGAATTTGGCAGCAATTGAATAAGTGGTGTTCATAGGTGGTGCAAGCATCTCTTGCAGTGTCTCAGGATATGCCTCTTCCATGTCTTGTTCTGAATTGGAATCTGACCCAGATGAAGATAGAGTGATCTGCTCTTGTTCTGGTGGTGGTGTAGGAATTGTAGTGGGTTGTTGCCTACGCAGTCTAGCTTCCTTCTTTAGTTTTTTAGCAGTTTTCTCTATCTCAGCATCAAAAAGAAGTTCACCCACAAAAAAGGAAGGCTGCGTACAAAATGACAGAAAAGAAGTTAGAAACACAATTAAATAACTTTTTACACACAATTCCCTGACAACGGTGTCAAAATTTAATAGGTTGCCAAACGACCAAAAATAAAAAATGTATTTCCAATTCTCTAAAAACTAGGTAGCTAATGGTAAATCGAGTCCAATCCACAGGGAATTAATGAAGAGTTACTCAAATGCTCAGAAAATAACAAATTAAAAAATTGATATTGCAAGATATGTAAATAAAAACAAAAGGAATGCAGAAAATTTAAGGGAAGCTACAGTGACAGATACGACATGAGCATGTCGTATTGGCACAAAACAAGTCTGGACAGTAAATAAAAAAATAAAATGAGATTAAAACACAATGGGTGAAAACCTAGTCAAGATACTCTTCAATTCAGCCTGGAAAGTTGATCACAAACATCGTAAGATAAATTAGACTATGCTGATAGACAAAGCTATAGCCAAAGGTGACACACTCATTAACCAATCTTTACTTACTTTGACGGCAACGCCGAGAAATGCCCTGATAAGTTACTTCTTTAATCTAAAGATATCCCTCGGGAAATGCCCTGACAAGATCAATAAATTCGGAATGAAAAAACCCTTGTCCTAACCAATAAATTCGGAAATGCCCTAATCTACTAAGTCAGATTATTTAATTCTATCAATTTTACCACCAACATAAATCGTTCGTAAGATAAAATCAATCACTACTTTGATAGAATAATATCCACGACAATACTATTCTATTCAGCAATTTATCAATTAATCAATCACACAACTCGTGACATTTCACAATAAACTAAGCAATAATAAATCTGGTTCAAGCACAGAAATTAAATAAATATATGAATTGCATAAAGAAATAAAAACAGTCTCACAAATTATCCATGGCTGAATATCTAAGCACCCTGACTAGAAAAAAGGTTTAGTTGTTCATAGCTAACATAAGAACACAAGATACTATAGAGTTCATCTTATCCTCACAGCAAAATAAAATAAAGACTGTAATACCAATGGTGGCTGGCCGCTGAATACTAAAAATAGGAGAAGGAAGAGAGGGCCTCGACTTTCTTCAGTCAAAAGGTATTTAGATCCTTTCCAATTCATAACCTAGCAAAAATTAGGAGAATTTTCCTAATTAATCTTTAAGTAGGACTCTTCATTCTAGCTTCCCAGCTTGTATTCTGCATCTCCAAGAAAGATCCATCCCAAAATAGATGACAATTGGCCTTTAAAACTCATCCATAAATTTTGCCCAATTCTTGCCCGAAATGATATGGTCATGTCATATCTGCCTTGAACATGTTCTGTGCTACACATTAACTGTCCAATACGAGATGGTCATGTTGTATCTATTTCCAGTACATAGCTTCTCCAAAACAACCCAAAAGTCCTGCATTACAGCTCCAATCCCCACTTTGGTCTTCTACGCACATAACAAAAATAAAAGCATATAAAAACACATAAATAATAAACAAACACATGCAAAATGAATGCAAACTATCCTAGAAAGCATGCATGAAAGGCAACCCATCAGTTAAGCCTTAAAGAAAGAAGTGAAGTGCATCTAATGCATCACATCCTTCCTTAATCAATCATAAAGAAGCCAATAAATAAGACTCTTCTCATTTATTTTAAGATCTTATTTTCAGTTTTGTGATGAAAGAAGGAAGAGGGTCAATCAAATGCAACTCTTTCTTCTTTAATCCAATGAGTGCTAAAAGCATGCTATCAATAAAAGACAACCATTAAACCATTTAATGATAAGGTTATAACCCAATTTAATGATGATAAAGCATATTAAAAACCATCTTAAATGTAGCAAACCAATGCTAAATGTGAAGATGCACATTTAGCCCATTAAAACCAAAAATCTACCTCTTTTTATCTTTAATAACTTTGATTTAATTTAAATAATATAATTAATCAAATTAAACTAAAGTCTAGCCCATTTCTAAATGTTCATTCGGGATTCTAATTAAAGTAAGCCCAACATTCAATCATAGGCTTTAAAATCTCTATTTGTATTTCTTACTATACTTGATAACCTTCTTAAAAGTCAAATGGGGAATCTAATTGAACTTATATAATTCAAGCACCAATAAGCCTGAAATTAATTTAATCTCATTAGAATTAATTCTAGGTTATTAACTAAATGTCATTCCACTAAAGACAATTAGTTGAACTCTTGATTTACTAAATATTATTAGAACACATGTTTCAAATAAGATTTCTAATTGCAAACTCTAATATGAACCATATTATAGCCATCCGCACAATAAAGGGTAAAATTACCGTTTTGCCCTTATGTTGATTTTTCCTTCTAGGTCTCTCGTTTTACTCTATATGGTGATTAACACACAAGATCTCATATTGGTGCTAAGACTTGAAAGGTAGCTAATCCATCAAACTATTGGCGCCAGTTTAATCATCAATCTCCGTAAAACATCTAGAAGTGATGATATCACTATAAACTCTTTTTTTGAGTGAATGTTCCCTGATAAATGTTTCAATTAATAATTCCAACATGTAGACACTAGATTGATACTCTATAAAAATCCATTCCGATCATATCAAGAATTATAATGAAACATAGATGAGTTCACCTCTCATCAAGATTGTGTTCTATAATAAACAATGCTTAAGTGTATGTTTTAAGATTAAAGTAATGATTTACTTTATTCTTTAAAACATACTTGATTCCAGATTCATTTAACAGTGCTATTATCGATATTCAACTACTATCATGATACAAAATTCATCATTCCCTTGAAGTAAACTCTTTTACTTACGTGGAGATAAATTGTAACACTACAGTCTAAACCATAATCAAGCAACCAACTTGATTATTCAACTATAAATCAATTATTTTGGATTCTAATAATATACATGTTTCCTATACATCTCTATGTATATGTATATTACTTACAAAAGAATCTCGGTACCTTATGACTAGTTTTATTATGCTCATACATATAAAACCAAACTCTTTTATTTTATTAATAATAAATATTTTCATTACAAAAGTAACTAAAAGAAAATTAAGTTATAAGTAAATACACTTGCTTTCTAGGGCACAATATTTACATAAATCCAAGAATCTCCCACTTGCCATAAAGCAAGTTTGACATATCTCTCATTCCCACTGTTGATTGTCCATCTTAGAAACATAAATACAATTACAAGGCTTTTAGGCCCAACAAAATCTCTTGGGACTTGGATCTTCCGCTTATAACTCTTCATTTAGATGACCCGCTCCATTTGGTAAAAAGTGTGTAATGGCCTTTCTTTTCCAACAAAAATTTGATTTTCACAAAGATGAAATTTGTCCAAAAGAAAACAAATCTGCACTTGTTTTTCACAAAAATCGAAGCTTATAGATACAATATAAAAAATTCTAGCACTTGTAAAAACTGAAACTTTGGATTTTCATAGAACCATAAAATTTATTAAAACAAAATTCCAACCCCTTTGGTTCTCAAAAAACTGAAATTTGGCCAAGACACTATAAACAAAATCAAAACTTTACCTCTTACATTTCTTCAATCCATGACTTCTTCATCTTCATAATTACATGATTTTGTACATTACATAATCAAAGAAAATAGAAAAATGAAGCCAAGGAGGAAACATGACGATGAAAGGCCACCCTTCTTGTTACAAACCAAATGAAGAAAACTTACAAGGTGACTTTATAATCTATGGACAACTAAAAGAGCAAAACATAAACCATATATATTTCTATCACATAAAATATGTAGCATACAAAAATTGCCATTCCATTCATCACATATAGGAACTGAAATCATACATAGGAAAATGAATATGATGCCAATTTTTGGATCGAAAACTTAAGCGTGCAAGATTTGGCTAAAGCGGTAGTTTTGAAAACTTTGTTTTAGAAATCAAATTTCAGCGGAAGCAATATAACTAAATCAACATGCCAATCCATACATGATACGGTATAAGGAAAATATTTAACATAAGAACAAGATGGTAGAATTATATCAACTCCTTTGCTACAGCTTTAATTCCTCGCTGTGGTACCCTATCCTCGGCAATGTAACCTTTCCTAGGTGATGTATCCTCTTCTCATTATTGTATCCTCAACCAATCCGATCTGCCACTTATTCTCTTTGGATAACTTCATTAACAAGATCTTTTGGTGGGAAAGGACAAAATACTTGAAGAGATTTTGCATTAGAAAAAGAAGTCAAAGATGAGACACCTCTCATGCAAATTTCGACTATCTCATGCAAGATAGCACAGAGAGAGATAAAAATTCAACAACCTTTTGTATTCTTTCTTTCAATTTCCGTTAAGCCTCAAAGAAAGAAGTGAAGTGCAGTGCACATCCTTCCTTATTCAATCGTAAAGAAGCCAATAATTTAGACTCTTCCCATTTGTTTTATGATGGCTATATGAAAAGACCAATAACCTAAAATGATACATCTCATATTTAGTTTTGTGAAGAAAGAATAAAGAGGGTCCATCAAATGCACCTCTTTCAACTTTAGTCCAATGAATGCTAAATGGTTACATGCTATCGTTAAAAGACAACTATTAAACCATTTAATGATAAGGTTATAACTTTATTTAATGATGATAAAGCATGTTATAAACCATCTTAAAAGTAGCAAACCAATGCTAAATGTGCAGTTGCACATTTAGCCCATTAAAACCAAAAATCTACCTCCTTTTATCTTTAATAACTTTGATTTAATTTAATTAATCAAATTAATCAAATTAAACCAAAGTCTAGCCCATTTCTAAATGTTCATTTAGGCTTCTAATTAAAGTAAGCCCAACATTCAATCATAGGCTTTAAAATCTCTATTTGTATTTCTTACTTTGCTTGATAACCTTCCTAGAAGCCAAATGGGGAATCTAAATGGACTTATATAATTCAAGCTCCAATAAGCCCGGACTTAATTTAATCTCATTATAATTAATTCCAGCTTATTAACTAAATGCCATTCCACTAAAGAAAATTAGTTGAACTTTTGAATTACTAAATATTATGAGAACACATGTTTCAAATAGGATGTCCAATTGTAAACTTTCATATGAACCATATTACAGTCATCCGCATAATAAAGGGTAAAATTACCATTTTGTCCTTTTGTTGACTTTTCCTTCTAGATCTCCCGTTTGACTCTATATGTTGATTAACACATAAGAACTCATCTTGGTGTTAATACTTGGTGGGTATCTAGTCCATCAAACTACTTCCATCAGTTTAATCACCATTCTCTATAAAACATCTAGAAGTGATGATATCACTATAAACTCTTTATTTGAATGAATGTTTCTTAATACATGTTTCAATTAATAATTCCAACGTTTAGACACTGGATTGATACTCTGTAAAAATCCATTCCGGTCATATTAAGAATTATAATGAAACACATATGAGTTTACCACTTATCAAGATTGTGCTCCATAATAAACGAATGCTTAAGTGTATGTTTTAAGATGAAAGTAACAACCTACTTTATTCTTTAAAACATACTTGATTCCAAATTCATTTAATAGTAACATTATCGATAGTCATCTACTATCATGATAGGAAACTCATCATTCTCTTGAAGTAAACTCTTTTACTTACATGAAGATAAATCACAACATTACAGTCTAAACCATAATCAAGCGACCAACTTGATTATTCAACTGTGAATTAATTATTTTAGATTCTAATAATATACATGTTTCTCATATATCTCTATTTATATGTATATTACTTACAAAAGAATCTCGGTACCTTATGACTATTTTATTATGCTCATGCATATAAAACCAAACTGTGTATAAAACCAAACTCTTTTGTTTTATTAGTAATAAACATTTTCATTACAAAAAGTAACTGGAAGAAAACTAAGTTATAAGTAAATACACTTGCTTTCCAGGGTACAATATTTACATAACTCCAACAATTTCTAGAGAGAAGATTTTTTTGTGACGACGATAAAGAATAAAGGAAGAAGAAAAAAAGAGGGAGGGGAGGGTTTTAAGGTAGGTTTAAAATGAAACTAAAATGACTTCATTTGGTTTAAAACCAAACGACATTGTTTCATTTAAATGAAAAACCAAAATACTGACAAAAAGCAGTTTATGTCAGTAATTACTAACGTAAACTGGTTCCTTTGGAAATTTACTGATACATATTTTCTCACAAACTATTGCCACCTATTTTTATGACAAACTTTATTGTTCCGTTGCTATATTCCTTCAGCAAATCTTAAGGATAATTTCACCACACCTTTACCAATGTATATTTTGTTCATCGTAAAAAACCATTTTTTTGACAATTTTACTAACGAGAAATCAATTTCTGTTGCTAATTTACTACGAATTTTTTGTCAGTAATTTGTAATTTTGTTGTAGTGTAAGCGAGCTTGTTAATTGCAAATAAAATATCTCTATGAGTGATATTAGTATTGAAGTGCATTAATCATTTGACAATATTGAGTGGCATTCGCAACGGGAGAGCTTCTTAATTTTTGAAGAAGGAATTTGGTGTTAGGGATAAGTGGTGTTCAAATTCCTTTTGCATCATCCATTATAGTTCAATAAGTAAATCTTGAATATATTTATGCTAACATAAAACAAAGTCATTATATAAGGATATGGCCTTCCACTACAATGGAATGGCTTTTTAGCGACAAAAATTTTCTTCTCTAAAAGTATAGAATTTGTCACTAATAATATATCATTGTGCAATCTTGGTAGCAAAATACTATAGGTGACATTTTTACCAAATCTTTAAATTATGTTTCGTAATAAGTATAATACGTAGCAAAAATAGAAACGTGACGATAGACACAATCATCACCAATGATATTTTGTTACGTTTTTATTTTGTGCTAAATGTTATTAGCTATGTTATAGTAAAAGTAGGTAATAATACTGACAAATCAATAATCATAGCCTAAAATTATTTGCGACAATTCTATATTTGTGGCAAAAAATTTTGGCTACGTTTTGTAAAGTGTAGCCCATACTTTTTGGCGAAGTTTTCTAAAACATAGCTAAATAGTTTTTGTGCCAATTTTTATTTTTTAATAACATTATTGCTGAAAATTTTATCATGTTAATTATAATTATTGATCACATTTTAAAACTATATTATTGTTTGTAATATTTAGATTTTTTGTTTAGTTAGGCTTTATTATATAAAAATAAAATTAAAATATATAAACAATAGAAGCATTTTATATAAACAATTAAATATCATTAAATGTTAATTACAAATGTTTAAAAAAGTACTTATGTACAAACTAAGAGTTGTTTTCATCATTACTACTATCTATACAATTTAGGCTAAGTATTTATTTGACCATCTTTTCAACCTTAGCCAATTTTCGTTCATTACATTCTAACTTTTTTCATTTCATTCTAACATTTCTTCATTATGTTCTAATTTAGCATTAAGCCACTGGTTCTCCTCTTGAAGATGGTTTACATATGCTAGTCTTGATGAGAAAGCAGTAGTTGGCTTATGGCTATACCTAAGACCTTTGATGTAGCCAGATCTTGTACCAAGCACGTTGTTGTAAATGTCATCTACACTTAGTTCTTTTCCATTAGCCAATGATCTTTGCAACAACTCCTAAATCTTATTCTAAAATTTAAAAAAAATCAATATTTAATTCAAATACTATTAGTTAGTATTACATAAATAATTAAACTTTTATACTAACATAGTTATTTTGCCCTTTTCAAACATCCATGACCTTCTTAAAGTGAGCTATTTTGCACAATGTGATCCTATCACACTGTTGTCCCTGTAGTTCCTTCTCACTCTATTTTATAAAATAAGAAAGGAAAACAAAATAAATAATATTGTATTTACTGATATAATTATAACTTGTAAATAAAGAACTTACAAATTCATTTCGTACAATGACAAATGATTTAGAGCCTTGGTTGTGAATAGTTTCCATTTTTCCTTTGTTAACCTTAGCTTTCTCACAATTTTCCCAAATAAAGAAGAAATAGTCATTAAATTATGTAACAAGATTAATGGAAGCAAAGGTGAAGAGAAAAAGACAAACCTTAATGTTGGTAGAGACCTAATAATCACACATTTGGCTTCAATTTTTTGGAGTTACCCATTCGAGAACATGTCACCTTGCCTCCTCATCTAGAGGAAAAGATTTGTAGTATTTATGTAATCAATAACATTAATCCTTGGCCCTTTGTTTCAACAACGAACTCACACAACATAAAATTTCCGGTTCTCGATATCAATGATATTGAGCTTTATCTATGAACAACAAGTAAAAGTTTTAAATTATTTTTAAATAATTTAAACAAAATTTCATATAATTAAATAAATTGAAAATTTACTGAAACTTTACCCTAAACATTATATAGCAAGTTGTCTTGCTTCAACTGTTTAGCATGCTGAAGGTAAGGTAATTTAGTTATGATAATGACATCTAACTCGCTACATAATTTAGCTAATTGAACCTTATCATTAGAAAGACCTTGTGAGGTATCAATATACACAAACAACTAGATATTCATTGCAATATTCATACATTGCAACTCAGAACCTTTAGTGATATCTCTACCTCTTTCTAATAGCTGTATTAGAACCTGACAATAAAAGAATAATGATAAAAAAACATTAAACATGTAAATATAAATTTAAGCATAAGTCTAATTATAGGTGGTAAAGATTAACAAACTTGAAGATCCCTCAGCACTATTTAAGGTAGATAAAGGATGTTGCTCACCGACTTCGTTGGTGGATGAAATAAGTGGTTGTTGTTAGATAGGCTCGGATTGATCTGGTTGTTGTGTGGGAAAAGCAATTTCGACAGTTCCTACCTTCTTTCCCTTATTATAACAGGTGCCATGATATTGAAGATCTATAAGTCAAATATCAACATTATGCACAAACGTAAGGCAAGCATCAATAATACACATAAACAAAATTAAAACATCAACAATCTGCATTAACATAACTCAAATATCAACAATACGCATAAACAAAAATGAAACATCAACAGTCTACATAACTATAACTCAAACATCAACATTCCCCATTAACATAAGTTAAATACCAACAATATGTATTAATATAACTCAAACATCAACAATACATTTTAAATATTATGAAAAAGAATTTCACTTTCAATCATCATATTCAAGATCTTGAAAATCATCATCATTAATTACGCTATGATTCGACTCTTCATCACCATTATATTTGGACAAAGTATCATCATTGTCATATAATTCACCCTCAATATTGTTTTTATCTCTTTTTAGGATAAGATTGGTTTGCACTTCATCCACTTGTCCTATATTGGGATAATCATCATATCTGCACCTTCTATTCAAATGGCTTCATTATTTAACTCCGATTCAATCGCTTGATATACTTTATCGCCATTCTCACCCATTATACCATTATCCCTTTCATAAAAATCATAGAAATTTTGGTGTTGAAACTTTTGAACAACCTTCCATTTGCTACCCAATGCAGTATTATTAAGGTAGAAAAGATGCTTCACTTAACTTGCTAGGACAAAAAGGTTATTATCATACCATGTCTTACAAACATTACTACTAGTAATGTTCCTATTCACTCTCATGATAGCAAGATTAAACCATTTGTATTTAAATATAACTACCTTTTCATCCTTGATGTAATGCAACTCTATTATTTAAGAGATGACACCATAAAATTCAATAAAATTGTCATCATGACATCTCTCAAAGATAACCCCATAATGTTGGCTTCTAAGTCGACTGTTTCGATCTTGTATGTGAAATCTAACCCTACTAACAATGCAACCTATATATTTTTCCCACACATATGAGGCTCACATGTTAAAGAATATAATGTTGATTTCACCTCTTACATGTTACAGTTATGTAACCATATCATCTGTAGGACAAAAAGAAATTAGAAGCTAATCTGACATATAAATTGTCATAAGTCCATAATATTCCATCAATATATAACTTACTAGAGTCCTAAACTACAATAGGAGCTTAAGCTTATGTCTTTTTACAATATTAACAATCCCTTTGCTTCGAATCGACTCTTTGTGCTATTTATTTAATAAATTAAATAAAGATCAGGAAACATAGATTGAATCAAAAAATTTAACTATTGAATTTTGAATCAAAGTAATATACGTACTCTATATATATCTATATGTATATATATCGATTTCCTTGCAACAGTTTAAAAGATACCAATAGGCAATTTTAAATTCGTCTTTAGTTAACTACACATATTTTTTTACACCAAATGGCCTTCCTTCTTTGGAGAAAACTCACAAGCCACCATCTCAATCAAAATCAAAGTTATGTTTTGGTCTTTTAAATCTTATCTCAACGTCATTTAAGTGCATCGAATACAATGTCAAACATTAATTCGCTATATAAACCTTTGCAATAGAACCTTTAGTTTGGCATGCTAAAGGCATGGCAATTCAATTCTGAGAGTGACGTCTCAATCACTAGATAATTTAGTTGATTGAACCTTGTCAATAGAATGAACTTACGAGGTATCAATATACACAGATAACTTGATATTCATTGCAATATTCATGCATTGCAACTCAAAACCTTTAGTGATTTTCTACCTTTTTCTGATAACGGTATTAGAACCTGGCAATAAAAGAATAATGATAAGAAAAAAATTAAACATGTAAATATAAATTTGAGCATAATTCTAGTTATAGGTGGAAAATATTAACAAACCTAAAGATCACTTAGCATTATTTGAGGTAGATAGAAGATGTTGCTCACCGGCTTCAATGGTGGATGAAATCGGTGGTTATTGTTTGATAGGCTCAGATCGATCTGGTTGTTATGGGGGAGAAGCAATTTCGACAGTTGACTTCTTTCCCTTATTTATAACAAGTACCATTATACTGAATATTTATAATTCAAATATCAACATTATGCACAAACATAAGGCAAACATTGATAATACATATAAACAAAACTGAAACATCAACAATCTGTATTAACGTAACTCAAATATCGATAATACGCATAAACAAAAATGAAACGTTAACGGTTTGTATAAAGATAACTTAAACATCAACATTCCCCAATAACATAAGTCAAATACCAACAATACACATTAATATAACTCAAACATCAGCAATACATTTTAAACATTATAAACAATTTTTTTACGTTCAATCATCATGATGAAGATCTTGAAAATCATCATCATTAATTACGCAATGATTCAACTCTTCATCACTATTATATTCAGATAAAGTATCATCATTGTCATATAATTCATCCTCAATATTGTCTTCATCTTTTTCCACGATAAGATTAGCTTGTACTTCATCCACTTGTACTATATTGGGATTAACATCTCTCTTATAGAATGATAATATATTTACATCTTTTATTCAAATGGCTTCATTATTCAACTCCGTTTCTGTAACACCCCATTACCCTAGGGTACGCATCGGGACGCTCGTAGGTCATTCCGATACGTATCCTAAGATAAGGGAGCGCTACGTGCGATCACTACAAAACTACACATGGCATCATATCAATTTAAATAATAAAACCATTAATTGTAAATCACAAGATTTTTAAAACCAAATTCTTCCTC
>JANZXR010374437.1:0-18612 GCA_027575705.1 Erythroxylum echinodendron
TTATTATTATTATTATTATTATTATTTATTTAAAAAACATTGATTTATTATTTCTTTGAAATGTCTCAAAATCATTTTTAAACAAAAGATGCATGACTTTTACTTTAAATAATATAAAATCCTATTCAAATTTTATTATTTGCGTCATTACCTGGACAAGAAATGTACACAGGGGGCAGATAAACAAATCCATTATTGGCATGGGGTCACACTGATCATTCCCTATTTTTTGGTAAGCAGACAGATAGGAACGACCCTTATATCTTATCACAACATCTCTTCCTAAGTTTCCTTACTTTCCGACGGAAAAATGGCTGTATCCTTCAAACGCTGGGGCTGGGGCATTTTGGTATTTTGGGTTTGGAATGATTAGCTGATTACCCCAAACAGGTAGCTTCTTGGTTTTTGGTTGGATGGGTTGAATCAGCCAATCCAACCAGCCAACTACCAAACAAATTTCATAGCTGATTGACCAAGTCAAACAGTTGATTTTGGTCAATCAGCCAATTTTTAGCTAATCAGTTATCATCCAAACAAGGCCTAAATATCTAACAAACAGCTAATGCAACCTGCTGGTCAAATCAACCGATAGAATCAGTTGTCAACTAACAACTGACAAAATCAGCTAATAGCTAAATACAATCGACTGATTGCCAAACAGGATAATTTATCTTCATATATAACATATACTTTGAGGGACATTTGTTAAGGTCGGTCTCAACAATCAATATGTCTTGCAACTCTTGAAGTTTGTTTTAGACCATATAACCTTATCTTCAGGGGCGGAGCTGGCGCGGGACAAGCCCCCGCGCCAGCCCCGGCTTCCGCCCCTGCAGATACATAGGACACCTGTATAAAAATGGAGGGACGCCAAAAGCTAAGCAGCATCCCTCCACCACCACCACTGAAAATGGGTTTATTTTTTGGTGGCATTGTTCTGTTCACAGTGTACTCAATTTGCTAGTTCATTGAGGAACTCTAAAGGCCATTATTTTTTCTTTTCTTTTTCTCCTGTTTCTCGCTGCTTGAAGAAGACGAGAAACCTGTGAAGAAACCCGAGAGAAATTGTGGAAATATTCATCTGGGTTTTATGCTATAGGCACCGTCACAACACACCAAAGGTCCTACTCTGTTTCGAAACCGCAGGTTCTTGAACCAACAATGATCACAGTCATAGACCTGTACCGTGTTCTTACTGTTGTTGTGCCACTGTATGTTGCTATGATCTTAGTGTATGGTTCTGTTAAATGGTGGAAGATCTTCAGCCCTGACCAGTGCTCTGGCATAAACATATTTGTTGCTCTGTTTGCTGTGCCCTTTCTGTCTTTTCACTTTATCTCCACCAACAATCCATATGCTATGAACTACAGGTTTATTGCAGCTGACACCCTTCAAAAAGTTATAGTCTTGGTGGTTTTGGCTGTTTGGTCAAGAACCAGTGGCAGAGGCTCTCTTGAATGGTCCACCACTTTGTTGAATTAATGTTGAATTTGTCGGAAGTCTTCGCCGCCAGTCCATCACTGTCCAATCAGCCCCGGCTCTAGAAAATTCCTAGCTCCGCCACTGCTTATCTTTATTGCCATGCTTTATGAAACTAGGAGGCTAGTTAACGAACATCTCTTCTTCAAGTGAGCTATTTAGGAAAGATGATGGATTTTTTTAATGATTTTGTATAGCTAAAGCAATGATTAGTATGACAGTTTTCACCGACCTGGAGCGAAAATCTCTTGATTGTCATACCCACGATTGTTGCTCAAATCCCTTTATTACTAATCTGGTTCAAAATCTTCAAAGGAAACATAGTGTACCAATTCTCCATCATCATCAATTTGATCATTAGGATTTACTTCATAATCTTATAAACATCACGGTCACTGATGATATCGTCGAGGCAGTTTAGATTTTGTCATAAAATATGGCAAACATGACCATTGGGCAAAACTTGTTCAAGTTTCTCCATTTACAGTTGGGCATTATTGCATCTTCTTGAAAAAGAGAAATGGAATGTTTCAAAGGATCATTTTCCTTATTCCATCCCAACATTTTTTTCCAACAAAAGTTACATCTAAACTGTTAATTACTTTCTTTGTGATGAGATTAAACAACTTGTACCCTCCATGAACATAGTCAATAAAGATAGTTTTGTGTTCTTGGTCATCTAACTTTTTTTTCTTGTCATTACTAGATCATGAGCATAAGTAATAGCGTTAAATTAAGAATTATAATATTTTAAGATATAATGTTACCGTAGATAAGTATTTTATAACATATTGTCAAAATCATTACTATCTATTATTATTGTATGTCATTTTTGTTGTAGTGATAGTGTTCACGTGCATATGTGCCGCTGAAGGACTACATGGGAAGAGAGCCTATTCATAATACAAACGTCATACGACACAGATTCATTAAAAAAAAAAACTAACATTCACATGGCCTTTATCATTCTTCTCGTTATATCAATAATCGTTTTTTTTTATTTAGTAACTTCGTTGTGTTGTGAAGTGTAAAAAATAGTAATTACGTGATGTATCTTATATCCTTCACAAAACTCTTTAAAGATGCTAAAGATGTATTCATCTTCACCATCAGTACATAATTCTTTAATAATATAGTTTTCAAAATGTATCTTGAACTTATTAAAGTAATAAAAAAATTCAGAGTTTCATTGTAGAAGATAGGTCCATATTTTATAAGTAAAGTCATCAATGAAGGTTAAGAAGTACTTATTATTACTATTTGGCACAAGCTTAAATGATAGATACTTGTTGATGTTGTCTTGATATAAAAGATATTTGATGATGCTTCCCTATAATGTATGTTTCGTATAACTATTCAAGATGATGTCTATTGGACATTCATTTTATCATATTTTCTTAAGCAAGCATTTTTAAGATATCACTATAAGAGTTAAGAAATTTAGTGACAATTTTTTCGTGACTAATTATTGTTTCGTAGCAAATACAAGTTTTTTGTGACAAGACAATTGATTAACCTATTGTTTGGATTATTTGTGATAATTTATATTTTTGTCATTAATATAATGGTAATTGTGGCAATTTAGTTTCTTTTGCAATTTATATAGTGTTAAAATTTATTTTATCATTAAGTTTTGTCACCAAAAGCCTATGAAATTGGGCGCCAAAATAATTTTGGCAGGAATTAATTATAATTGTGACAAAACATATGTTGGTAACTAATATTTTCTATTTGTTGTAATAAAACATAGTGTAGTCAATAATATTGTTTTCTTGTTGTGACGAAACAATTTATCATCACACAATATTTTGACTGTTGTGACAAAATATTTTGTCAATATTAATTAGTTTTACTATATATTGTCACAATAACCGAACTATAACTATGGTCATTATTATTCTTAATTTAGTGACAATTTTTTGTGACTAAATATTTTTATCACAAATATGAGTTTTTTAGTGACAAGACAATTGATTAACAATATTGTTTGGATTATCTGTGATGATTTATATTTTTGTCACTAATACATGGTAATTGTGGCAATTTAGCTTTTTCCACAATTAAATTGTCACTATTAAGATATTAATAGTGTTAAAATTTAATTTATCACTAAGTTATGTCACTAAAAGACTATGAAATTTAGCGTTAAAATAATTTTGGCAGAAATTAATTGTAATTGTGACAAAACATATGTTAGTAACTTGATCAACTTTTTTTTACAAAAGTTATTGTAAATTTAAACGTAACAAATTAATAATAAATATTTGTTGTTGTAATAACATATTAAAATTAACTACTCTAAAGATAAATTTTGTCATTATTGAAAAAATTTTAGAGGCCAAAAACTACTTCTCATAACTTTTTCTTTAATATGATTATCTGCAAACAAATTTAAATATTTTCAAATAAAATATTCAAACTCTACATATTGATAATCCAAAAAGTAATGTTTTACATATCAATAGATACTTAGTATACATAACTTTTAAATTTAATTAAAAATCAAAATAATTAAATGTTTAAATATAATAAAAATATTGTTCCAAAATATTAAGCAAAACTCTTCACTTATTGAAAGTTTTTAAAAAATATTGTCAATGCTCAATCATTGTCATCGTCGCCTTCCTTATCTTCACTTACTGAATTTGTTTTATCATCATCCATAAAAGTATCTTCATCACATTCAGTTTCGTCATCTTCTCCAACACTCTTAGTATTAATATTTAATGAATTTCCTTTAACAGTTGCAGCATCTATATCAGATCTATCCAAAGATATTGTATTAGTATCATCTTCTAAAGTAGATTAGTGAAGTGTAAAACCAAAATTTTCATTTTCTTGGCATGGCTCATCTCCTATATTATCATCAGGAAGATCATACAAATCATTAGGCTTTGTCTTGACAACCACTAGCCAATTGAGGTCCTTAATATTTCTTACATAGTAAACTTGTTAAGCATGAGAAGCTAAAACATATGGTTGATTAGTTTTCAACTTGCAAGTGACATTTACCATAGGAAACCCAAATTTTTCAACCTTATATCCACCTTTATGATACACATCCCACCAGTCAGCCTTAAATAAAATGATACTATTTCTTCCATGATAATTTAATTGTATGATATCTATCAAAACACCAAAAAAATCCAAATTGCCTGTATTCAGATCACCTTTTACAAAAATTCCATTGTTTTGTAATTTCAATTGCAAATCTCTATCTTTTGTGTTAAACCTTCAACCATTGATGAGGAAGCTTTTATATTAATAAACTCGCTTGTCTGGCCCATAAGCTAAATGCAATAATTGATCACTAACCATTTGACTTCCTTTATTATGCAATTCGGTGACCTATCATGAGTACTGAGCATAAAATATTTATATTATATAAATTATAATTTATAAAAAGTTATAGGTGAAACTAGTAGAAATAGTACTTGTATATTTCTTGAACCACTAATGGAATTCTTTTTGATATCTTCTTTCTACATTTCTAGGATCCTCCCTCTTGAGTTTTTCTTTATGCATGCTTCATATTAAAAATAAGTAAAATATTAGTAGTTAATTCAAGAATATATAAACCATAAAACAAATACTGTAAAATGACTAATTTCAAAAGTTAAGAGAAGTTACTCCACAAATTCTCTGATTTCTTCACAATTTTCTAACACATACATTCTAGCTTAAGCCCATTCAGCTAAACTTAACTCATCATATTTTTTCCTGAGCAAAGACCTATCAGCTTGTGAGAAAACTAGAATGAGAATGTGCATCACTTCCCTCATAATTTCTTCCAACATGATTCAACCTAGTTTCAGTTCCATGCAAGTACCTTGAACAAAAATGTGTGCGTTCTCAGTTCCATGCAAATACCTTGAACAAAAATGCATGCATTCTTGCACAATATATGCCTCAACAATTGATCCTTTTGGACGCGCCTTATTTCTCACATATGATTTAAGCTTATGCAAATATCGTTCTATAGGATACATCTATCGATATTATACTGGCCCAGCAAGTTTAGCTTCACTCACAAGATGAATGGTTAAATGCACCATTATGTCAAAAAATTGATGGAAGAAATATTTTCTCTAATTTACAAAGTGTAAAAGGAATTGATTTTTCAAGTCTCTCCAAATCATCAAAATGTAAAACTTTAGCACATAACTCTTTTAAATAAGTACATAACTCAAGTAATGCTTACCACACCTTTTTACCCAGCAACTAACATATAGCCAAAGGGAGATATCGATGAAGAAATACATGACAATCATGACATTTCATTCCAAAAACTTTGCATTCGGTAAGACTCACACATTGAGAAATATTGGAAGAATAGCCATATGGAATTTTTAGATCAATTAAGAACTGACAAAATGCTCAATTTTTAGTTTTAGACAGTGTATAATATGCAAGGAAAAACGCATACCTTCCATCACTTGTAGGAGTTGCGTAAAGCTCAGGACATATACCCATAGATTCTAAATCAAAACGAGCATTTATAGTATCCTTTATTTTTCCTTCAATGTTCAACAACGTCCTAATTATGTTATCATATATATTTTTCTCGATATGCATGACATCCAACTTATATCGCATCTTAAGTGTTCTCGAATATGAGAGTTGAAAAAAAAACTCTTTTTTGTCCAATTTTCGAGCAATAGAGCATCTCCATGCTTTCTTTTCCGTACAGTCTTTCCAAAATTCACCTGTTTAATGAAAATAATAGAAATAAGAAAAAAAGAATACAGATAAAATATACAAATAATTTAAAATCAATCAAATTTCACCTGAGAAAATTGATTATATTTTTCAACAACATCATCCCCTGATAATTGTTTCGATGCGCTTCGATTTTCTTTGGTACCATCAAATGCTTTAGAATTTTTCCTTCAAGAATGATTAGTTGGTAAGAATCGACGATGACCAAGATAGCATGTTTTACGTCCATTTTGAAGCCTGCAAGAAGACGTTTCAAGATTGCAAACAGGATATGCTAACCTGTATTTGGTGCTCCATCCAGATAAATTACTGTAAGTTGGAAAATTATTTATGGTCCATAATAAAGCTGCATGTAACTGAAAATTACTCTCTGAAAATGCATCATATATCTCCATACCTATCTTCCAAGGAAATTTCAACTCATCAATCAATGGCTCTAAGTATACATCAATATCATTTCTAGGAGCTTTGGGACTAGGAATCAAAAGTGACATCATAAAATAAGGATCTTTCATGTAGAGCCATGGTGGAAGGTTATAAGGAATTAACACAACTGGCCATACACTATAAGGAGTGCTTATATTCCCCAATGGGTTGAAACCATCACTTGCTAAACTAAGTCTAACATTACGTGGGTCTACTGTAAAAAAGGGATGCACAATATCAAAACTTTTCTAAGCTGGAGAATCCGCTGGATGTCCCATAAACTCATTATTACATGGTTTTTCCTTATGCCATATCATTTCTTTAGCAAAATTAGATGACATGTATAATCTTTGCAACCGAGGAGTTAACGGAAAATATCGCAAGAATTTTTATGGAATCTTTTTCCTACAGTCATGTTCATTAATGATATTTCCAATTTTCCCATTATTCTTCCATCTATATTCGCCATATGTTGGACAAGATTGAGCATTCTCACATTTATTTCTGTAAAGTATGCAATCATTTACACAAGCATCTATCTTCTTATATGAAAGCCCTACATCTCAAGAAACTTTCTTACAGTTAATATATGAGCTAGGAACTTTATTACCTAAGGAAACCATCTTTTCATTATTTGAAGCATTCCATTAACTGCATTTTCACTAATCCCGTAAAGACATTTCCTATTCAATACTTCAACAATGACTGATAGTGTGGAAGATTCCTCACAGCCAGGATATAACTCTTACACCAATTTTCTCAATAATCTATAAAACTTAGTAGCTTCCTTATTTGGATTGGTGGGGCCAACTATGATAGGATCATCAACTTCTTCATTTAGATCATAAGAACTATCCCTCGTAAGATCACCTAACATATCATGCATTTGATCATCATTTTCACTTTTATTACTCTGATTACTATCATTGTTGTCATCATAATAATATTGTAGAACCTCTCCATGATAATACCACTGCTTGTAGTTTCTGTTTATCCCATTTAACATCAGATGTTCATAAATTGATTGTCTTGTCCTAAATAAATTACTATTACATTTTTTACAAGGACAACGAAGTGCTCTTCCTTGATCAAAATCTATAAATGCAAAATCTAGAAATTAATTAACTCCCTTTTCATATTGTGGTAATGCTCTCAAGTTTTATCAATCGTCATTATCCTACAATAAAAATTAATTAAATGGGTTCAGCAAAATTTGACACAAAACTTGCTAGGATGGGGAATTTTATAAGCATTAATATTTTCCAAATAAACATTGAGGCATTAGTAGGAAGAAAATAAAATACACTGATTAATATGAAAAACCCAAATAAGGTAAAAGACAGCAGGCGATAAGAGAGAGAGGGAAAACCTAATGCTCTTCTATTAATATACACCGATTAATATCAAAGTCCCAACTGAGGCAAAAGACCGAAGGCAATTAATATGCTATTCACGTAACTCTTCTCCCAGCCTAACTCTTTTCTCTTCTGCCGCCTACCACTCTCTCTTCATGCACCTATACTGTTTTGTTTTATTGATGAGACAATTAAACTCGCCCACCATTCTCTCTTCACGCACGTCTCCTATTTTGTTCCTCTACTGTTTTATCTTTGGGCGATTTAACTTTGCTGCTTTTGGGTCCATGCATCTTTTCATTTATGCTTTAAACCGTATCTTCTTATTTTAAACCTTGTTCATGCTATTGTTATTCAATTCCACACTCCTTCAAATTCATATTTTAAACCCTTTTCATTCCTCTTTTATGTCTTCTTTTAAACGACGTCATTCACTCTTTTTAATTTTTTAATTTTAATTATACTCTATTACTTTAATAAAAAATAAATTAAATTAAATGTTAATTTTAATTATTACTTTAATAAAAATTTAAATTAAATTAAATTATAATTATGTTATAATTATAGGAGAATTAGGGCTGTCTATCTATATATGTAAATAAAGAAGAATAAGAAGGATGAGGTAGTAGAATTGAATAAAATTAATAGTTACGCAGGATTACATGTAGGAATGGATACGTGGGTCTAATTTATTATAAAAGAAATGGACACAAAGGAAGTATCATATGATGAAATAAATATCAAACAAAATTAGCTATTCATTTAAATTAGTAGGAAATATTTACTAATTCAAATAATTATCATTATAAAATTTTTAATAATTTAAAATAAATAAAGAAAGAAATTTAGAGAATTTTATAAGACAAATTATAAGTTTATGTTTTTATTAAACATTAATAATAAAAGAAATAATCAACTAAAATTTCTTATCTTTATCTCTCATAAGTCACAATATATTGTTAATGAAATTTGATTATTCGATAATTGAATATCTAACATTTTTATAAGAAGTAAAATCGCAAGGTTATTATATGCTATCTTTTTTAAAGGAAAAAATATACATTAGAATTTATATATTAAATTTATTCTTAAGTTATTTATATTAAATATGTGATTCATAGAATGTTGAAGGAAATTAAAACACTTTCAAAGAATGCGATCCCTTACCAGAGACTAGATCATTGCTAAATAGTGACATATTAATATATTTATAGCCAATACGACAATATTATGGAGCCATAATCAACTACTCATAGACAACCGTCGAGCCTTAGGCGCCAAACAATCGTATAAGTTTGATGATTTCTTTCAAACTTGATTCGACTATCTCATTTAAATTGTCTTCTTTAATATTGTTATTTATAAACAAAGTTAAATATTTTCTTATAAAATATTCAAACTATATATATTTATAATCCAAAAGTAATATTTTACATATATTTGCTAAACATAACTTTGAAATATACATTTATTTAAAATTTTCTATACAAATTTTTATCTAAAATGAATTATTTTTATTAGATGAATAAATTCAAAATTTCCGTAACTATCCCACTAATATAATAGTTTATGATAAAAAAATAAATTACTCTCATCTATATTTATTATGTATTGTAAAAATATTAAAAATGATTTTAAATTTATGAAATATAAAATTTATTATGAAAATTAGACTATAACATAAATTTTAAAAAATTTATGAAGAAATCAATTTTTTAAATTAAAAATTGGAGAGTAAGTATTGAAGATTTAAGTCCTGCATCTGTTTAAAATGATGAAAGCTTAATAAAATAACTATTATTAAGTAAACACCTAGTTTTACGTGAGGAGTTCAACCTAATTGTGAAACAATAAAGTTGGTGGAAGAAGATGAACTGTGAACAGTCGTGTAAATAATGGTGTGAATAAATTTCATCTTCTTCATCTGTGCAGTTCTCCACTCTGTCTTTATTGCATATCTTCACCTTCAGTCTTCTCTCCACAGGTAATAGGTAAACGACCATTCACTCTTTGTTTAACTTATTCTTTTATGTGAGTTTTGTTAGCATTAATCTGTTACTATAAACTTGACAGACTCCTCTGACCATCGGAACTACTTATGTATTTAGTTTAATACGTGAGTCTTTGTTGCTATAAACTTGATAGACCTTGTTCACTTTCAATGGATTGCCTCTGTATTATACATCTTTTTCACAGCAGTACTAAGAATAGAGCAGCAAGTCACTGAACTTTGCTTTCTGATTCTTCATGTACAATGTCTACTGTTATGTGTACCAACTTATTCATGAAAAGACAAGTCATTGAACTCTACTTTCTGATTCTTCATGTACAACTATGCTTTCTGCTTCTTCATGTACAACTTTGCTTTCTGCATCTTCACGCTTTTACAACTTCTCCTGTTACGTGTGCAATTTTACACCACTTCATGAAGAGTGTCGATGCCTCTGTTCTTCAAACCATAGTGCAGTTACGAGCAGTAGGGTTTAAAGTAATTGCATGCTCAGCGCACTTCATAAAGAACATCAGCGCCCTGTTCTTGAAACAACACCTTTGTTGCATGCTTGAGTGTATATAAAGCATTTGCATGCTTTGTGGTTCTAAGTGGATGAACAGTAATTGGTATTATAAATTAAAGGGCTGCATACATAGAAGAAGAGGGAGAAACCATATAGGGGTGTGAGAGAGAGAAAGATGTTTGATTTAGTTCTATTAATTTGATATAATAATTTGTGATTTGTTTTTGTGTTGTTCTATGATTGGGTTGTATCTATTATATAATTATTAGTTCTAATTTGTATAAAACTATATGTATATATGTAATAGTGGTTTCTTTTGTTTGCTTTTCCTTTAAGAGAGAGAGAGAGAGAGAGAGAGAGAGTCACTTTTCCAATAACCTAAGTGAGAGAGGCTCCCAAGGCAAAGGACAAAAAGAAAATCATTGGCAAGGTGGTATTAGAATTTGATTGAAGTAAATTCCTTTGAACTCTTACTCAACTTTTTCTCTTGAACTTACGACTATCAAATTTCATTCTACCTTTCCTATAAAGTAGGTTCTACGCCATTACTTTAAGAGTTATCCTACATTCGAACATGTTCTATACTATAAGTTGTCACATTTTGTATAGGTGTGAGTGAAAATTCCAATATCCTCGATTCCTAAGCTGTAAATGTTAAAGAGGACCTTCTTTTAGCAAAACTTTTGTAGGTTAATTTTGTTGGTTAATATTTGTGAGTTTATAGCAGATAAAGCAGCCACATTTGTGCTATTTACAAAACTATCTACTTATCTTTATAAAATTTTGAGTATGATATTTTAGATAAATATTTGATGATATTTATTTTTAAATCAAGGTTATTGTTGTTATCGTTAATTTGAGTATATAGAGTAAAAAGTTATTTAAAGATATTTGTTGTTTCTTGATTTTTTTCTACTTATTGACTTCATTAATTTTTTCCTTACAATTTGTTTAGCTGTGTATATTGCTTGTTCCTAATATGTATTTATTTTTAAAATTGCACGATGCTTAAAATTGGAAAGTATATGAAAAATCACAAGACGGTTAACAATGGCAGATCTTTATCAAATATAGATGATGAACAAAATCAACCTAGTATGGTAGAGGAGTCAGAAGGTACAGAGGCTCTTAATCAACAGTCCGACACTACAATTGGAGCTTCAAATAATGCACCGAGCCTAGAAGGACAAGTTATTAGTAATGGTAATGTGATCTTCATAATTATATAATTGTGCATTTAAATTTTTAATATAATATTTTATATGTTTATTAATATTTATTTTTAAATAGGAAATGTAAATTCTAAAAAATATGGATGAGGACCAACAGTTAATGCTAGACTTGCCAACAAGAAAGTTGAAGGAAAACAAATTGATGTTCAATTTTCTCCTTTGTACTTTAAGGTATGTGGTAAGCATGCCAGCCTTTTCAAGTTGGAAGTTACTATATGCATTCGACAACTTGCACCACTTTACGTCTCTAGTTGGAAAGAGATTAATGAGGATGATAAGAAGGCAATGTGGTTATTTTTAAAGGCATGACACTTTTTTTTAATTGCAATAGAGTTCAATTTTGTTGTTGCATTGAATTTGCTTCTTAATTTTCCTAACTATATTTTTTATATCAATTTTATGATAAGTTCAATTTCTCAAATCAGGTGCAACCTTATGTAACGCAACAAATGCATGCACAATATAAAAATCGACATTATCATTTGTGTAAAAGCTATATCAAGAGTAAAGATTGCCCAATGGATGTGGAGGAAGGTGATTTGTAATGGTTGATTGAGAATAAATAGGAGACTTAAATTTTAAGGTAAATTTAAAATTTAAGTACTTTAATTTATTTTGTTAGTTGTTTTCTTTTATTAAAATAAATTATTTATCAATGTATAAGAGCAAAGCGAAAGAAACACAAGTAATTGGGGAAATCAAGAGATGAAATTAGTTTCTGGTATAAAGTCAATTGTACAAATTGCATGTGGGATGGTAAAGTAAAATTTTATTTACTTAAAATTAAAATTATATTTTTCTTAAAAAATAAGTTCCAATTAATCATTAATTTTCTTTGTCTTTTTTCCTTTTTAGAAGGATAAAGCTTTTGATGAGTGGCCCGATGTTGTTAAAGTTTGGAAGATATTGTGACAAAAGCCAAATGGAACTTGATATGTTTTAAATGGAGAAGAAATTATGGTATGAAAGTTATAGTTAACTTAGATTTTTTAAAATAAATTTTAATATTACTTAACTAAATTTTCAAATTCTATCTAAATATGCAGAATAAGCTTCAAGAATAGGGAGAGAAAAATAAAGAAAAGATTTCGTCTGCACCTCTACCACTCATTATGTCCTAGAAAGAATGTCAAGCTATTGATGCGGTTTAGGTGTTAAAGGGATAACATCTAAGTGTCGAGAAAAAAGTGAAATTTTGAAGCTAAGGCTGCAAAGAAACATGTAAGTGATTTAGATGATGAAGTTGCAAGACTTAACGAAATCACAAAAATACAAAATGAAAAAATTAAAGCTCAAAATGAGAAGATTCAAGCTCAAGATGCAGCTATTGAGAAGCAAGCCAAAGAAATGAAACAAATTTCAGCTGTTTTTTCACATTTGACAAATACTGGAGTAATTCCTAGTTTGTTATCTTCTACCTGAATTTAAGATCCATCATTTGTTACAACATCAAATACCCCAACTACTCATGTAATTTTATAAATTTATAAAATCTAGAATAGTTAGTATCACTTCTTATCATTATCATTATATTATTATAAAATGTTAGTACTAAATTTATAGCTTAATATTTTATAAACTAATTAACTGATTTTATTTTTATTTATTTTGTAGGAAAAAAATCAACAGTGAACTTCATTATGAAGAATAGCCAGGAAATTTTACCTTAGAGAGTTTTAGCTTAAATTAGTACGTAGTAGTTTGAGATAATTGTAATAAATAATTTTCTTGGATATTAAATTTTCCAATTTTATATATTGAAAATTATAATTTATTACATTTTGGTGATTTTTTGTAACACCCCATATTAGGGATTAGAATATTAAGGAATTTCAATGCATGGTATGCTTGGCATTATTGAGTTTTTGCTTATTTGTGCATACACCTTTTTGGACTCACACCAATATTATACATGCATTCATGACATTTTCTGGGTATAATTGATTTATTAATGTGATTAAAATGTGAATTGTGGATTAGTTGCGTTAAAAATTATTTGGAGACTAGTGGTATTATTTTTGAAATTTTGGGGTATTTTTGGACTAAGGAAAATATTGAATAATGGACTAATAATATCGTGATATGTGGCAACATAGCATAAGACAATTGCCTTGTGTGTATGTGTGGTGTTAAGTGATAGATGTGAGACATGCACAATAGCCATGTAGGTGAAGCAAAACCAATTATGCAGCTTGTGTTGCTCTCCATTGGTTTTGTCTAACACCGAAAACACCAAGTTACATCTGTTGAGAAATTGACTTTTGAATCTTACCTCAAAGTGAGAATTTCATTTCTTTGAGAGTGCTTATTCTGTTATCCTTAGTTTTCTTCATCACCGAGAACATTCATAGCTAGAATTTGAGCTGAACCAAGTAAGTGGTTTTGATGATGTTTTTATCGTATTTTGATAATTCATGAATTGGATTGAAATAGTGGTGATAACTAGAGTAGAATGAAAATGATGTAGAAATTTATGAGAATGGATAAATATGGATACTCTATTTTGTTTTGGAAAAAACTTGTTTGTTGGAAATATATACATGCATGGGAAGTTTATACAGTATGGTCTCGGTTAATGAATTCACTGAATGACTTGGGTGAGGATTTCAGGTCGTGAGTGTATAAAGATAGCAGTTAGAGTATTTGGAATTAATATGAGATTATTGGGTGTTGAATAATTTGAAAAGAAAATGGATGAGACAAATGTAGTAAGAATGAAAATACACAGTAGTGAGAAAAAGCTTACGTAAGGAATCAGTTTTTAGTATCTGATTATAAACTTGGTTTTGAGTGTTGTTGGAAATGAGTTCAGATGATATAGAAGTGAAATAAAATGGTTTAGGTAAGTGTACAAGTTAGTGATGAATAATTAAGGAGAAGAGAGGAAGAAGGTGATTAATGCAGTACAGTTCGCCACAACCAACTTTCCTTGGTTCACTGCGGCCAACTTGAAGGATGAAGTTTGCCACAGCCAACTTTCCTCGGTTCACCGCGACGAACTTGTAAGATGTCATGCAAACTTTTCCTCTTTGGAAAAGTTCACCGCGGTGAACTTTTCAGGGTCGCCACGGCAAACTTTTCAACACAAAACATGCTTCGGTATTTTGGGCATAACTTTCTCTGTAGTTATCCAAATGGAGTGATTTTTTAATTTAGATTAAATTAGAGTCATAAGGCTACAAAGTTTATAAAGATATTAAATTCTAATTCTGCCTCTAGGAATTTTAAAATCTGATTGGAAGTTGAGATAAGAATTCTGTTGAAGCTTAAGAACAATAAAAAATCTTTTAAGTATAACTTTCAGTTTATTAAACCAAATTAGATAAACTTGGTATCACTGGAAACCTAAGACAAAGAGGGAAAAACTTTCTAGAAGGAAGTATTACCTTAGTACCTCACCCTCCTGAGGATAATAATTGAACAAAGTGGACCCGAAAGTTGGTTGTGAAATAAATCTGGAATGAGGATTTGAGTATGATTTCGCATGATTGAGAATGCGACAAGATTAAGAATAATTTGTTATAAACATTCATCATACATATTCAATATACATCAATGTGCATAATTGAATTCATAATTGTGCACAATAATAATATATGTTTGTATTAATGTTTTAGAGGAACCCATCGAGTGACCACTTCCAGATATTACCTGGACATCGAGGCAATAAGCAATAAGGGAGATTTTGTAAGTAATTTTAGAGGGTAAATTTTTGTAAGTAATTTAAATGGTTAAATTTGATAGTGTTGTCTTGACTATTTTGTTGCTACTGCTTTTAGTCTATTGAATGATTTGTAAAGCTATTGGATTGACATATGAATTGAATTTTAGACATTTTTGTTTTGATTATGTTAAGTCCTAGTTATGGGTAAATAGGCATGCCTAGAAGGGTCTACAGCTACTTCTTGACACTTCGGTGTCTTCTGTTATTGACACTTAAGTGTCGAGACTTCGGTCTCTTCTGAGACATTTTGGCGTCGGGACTTCAGTCTCTTCTGTATAAGTCCTGTTACCCACTTCTGTAAATGGATGTAATTCTGATATATATGTTTGATTATGACATAAACATTATTGTTCTAATTCTGAAGGGTTTATAACCTCTTGTGATATTCAGTTCTGTTAATTATAAAGTCTGTTCTGAAATACATTATGTCTGATTTATTGTTTAATGCATGTATATGCTATTACATATTTTAGTATGATAAGTTGTCAGTTTATCCATAGATTAGTTATTACTCACTAAGCTATATGCTTAGCACGGTGGATTTGCCCCATGTAGGTTCTAAAAGAGGGATGTAGGAACTGAGACCAGACAACCGTGATGGCCAAAGGAGTCTAATTTTTGTTTTGTTCACATGTATTTTGAGATTGTTTTTGGACTTATATCTGATGTTTATAACTCATGAATTTTTATTTTGATGGGCTATAATAACCTTAATTCAGGCCGCTTTCAGAAATTTTGATTTGCGATGTATGTTTGTTGAGATTCTGGTAATGTATGTATAAAGTGTTTTATATGTTTCGAAATGCTTCGTGTTCAGTGTGTTTTATGTGTATATGACACTCGCAATATCCTCCCAGGGGGTATTAGGGCGTGACATCTTTTATATATTTTATATATACTAATAATTTTTATTTGCTTGTCTAATAATATCTTGGCACTAAAAATCTGTATCATTTGTGAGAACTTCTATTTTATAGCCACCAATGCAAAAAATTTTATCGATAAAGTAATTCAATTGTAAAATTTAATAATATTATTTGTGACGAACACGAACACATTAGTGATAAATTAATTGTAACATATATTATTTATTTAGTGACAACATTATTGTAACATATAACTTTCATACTTGTGACAAAATCTGTTAGACAATATAGTCACTGATGCAAATTTCTTTTATAGCTAATGTAATTTCATTGATGAATTGATAGTTTTATTTGTGATAATAATAAACACATTAGTGACAATACTTTTTGTAAGAACCAATTTTCATTTTTTTGACGAAATGATGTTGACACTCTTTTATTAAATTATCAGTGACCAACAATAATGGACACTGATAAAAAATTATTAGTGACAAATATTTTGTCACTATTTATAAATATTTTAGTAACGATACTGTTATAACAATAAAATGAAGTACTGTTACGACTTTATTCGTCACTATTTTATATTATTCGTGTCGATAAATTTGTCATAAATATGTAAAGTTGTTGTGATCATATAATGTTGTCACACATTCCATAGGTTTTAGTGTCGGCACTTTTGTCACAATATAATTAAGTTTTTTTCCGACTTAATTCCTCACTACTTTATATTATTTGTGACGATAAACTTGTCATAATTATGTAAAGTTATTGTGACCATTTAGTTTTATCACAAATTTTAGTTACAGTATTTGTGTCACAAATGTGTTGCATAATTGTGACCAATTCTTAAATTAGTCACTATTTCAGTAGTGACGGAGGTATTTGTTACGGGAGGTGACGACTTCAAATATTGGACACTATTAATAATAGTGATTAATATTACTGCTTTTAGTGACAATTTTTACTTTCACTAAAAATACAATTTCTTGAAGTGTATAGAAGTTCAAATTTCCAAACCATAAATGTCATAGCCAAAATTCATCTTTTATAATTGCATTAAGATATTTATAAATACCATTAGAAATATTAACTTCAAACATATGATTTTTTTTTCAAAGGAGTTGTCAGAATATTTGTACCTTGCTTATGAAAAATGGCTATTATCACAAAGAGTCATCACCTTCTCCTTTTCTTTCATTTAACCTATACCTAACAAACTTTTCTTTTATTCTTGACACATTAAAAAATTTGAAATATGCTTATCTCAATTTTTCAAGTTGATAAGAAATTTTACTTTTCCTATAACCAAAATTATGTTGTCATATGCAAATTTGACTTTAGCATGGAAAGATTCATCTATATATGCAAATAACTCATTTTTATATGATTGGTACATCCAATATTAAGGAACCATATGTGATAGTTTGTTATTTCACAAGCTATTGTTATTTCACAAGCTACGGCGGCCATTAAGAGAACATGATTGTCATTGTTATCATTATTATTATCTCGTATATAGGAAGCCTTTTGAGCACTTCTTTGCCTTTTCATTCATTTGAATATGGTCACATTTTTTATAATTATATCATTCAACATTGAATTTGTCATAACTCGCTCTACCACATTCACATTTGCATCCACGATCTCTTATATATTAATGGTTGTTAGATTATGTTGTTTGTCATTATCTTGATTACCTCTAATCATATAATTGTTATTATGATTGCCACGACTTCTATTATTCAAGAAATGGCTTCCTTTTCATTTTCCTCTCCCATAGGAGTTACCATGCTATTTACTTATTTCTCCACTTTGATCTCCTTTAATCTAGACTTAGGCTTGTAAGTTGTAAAGCTTGTTGTATTGGCTTCTTACCTTTTTTCTCGTCGTCCATTTGTTGCTCGTTGGATTACAAAGTGTTGGATACTTCATCAATATTAATTGAAGATAAATCATGGACTTCTTCTATCATCATCACAATATGTTCAAATTCAAGGGTCAATGATCACAATATTTTCTCTATTATAATTTTTTTTAATAACAACAATAACAACAATACCCAGTAAAAATTTCCCTGAGATGCGGGGTCTAAAGAGATCAAATAGTATGCAATCATACCGTTAACTAGTAGAGAGGTTGCTTCTAATTGACCCACGTGAATGAATGAGGGGAAAAATAATAAATATATAATAGGAAAAAATGAAAATGAAAATAAAACAAATAATAATAATAATAATAATAATAATAATAATAATAATAATAATAATAATAATAATAATAATAATAATAATA